>PVHP010003940.1:0-33575 GCA_004024765.1 Zapus hudsonius | reverse complement strand
TACAGAGACTCAGGAAGCCAACAAGTCTGGGATAGGATTGCAAGACCCACCCTAAGGCTATATAAAAAGAGAGAAATCTCTGCCCTTTTCTTTCTCCCTGCCTGCCTGGCTGCTGGTGTTCGCTGTATGTGCATCCCTTCCTGGGCATTGAAAAGGAGCTTCCTCAGCCTTCCAGCCTGGACTGAAAACCAGTGGCTCCCACTCCCCAGGAAGCCTTTAGGCCTTCAGTGCTGGATTGGGACTGCTAAAGCATCCAGCTACATTGACTGAGTAGGGACAGGTTCCTTGACTCTTGGGTTTGTGTACTACTGCCATGAATTAATCCAATATATCCCCTTTTTGTTTACTACAATTCATTCTGTTGATTCTGTTCCTCGACTAATGCATGTGGTTATATTTTCTATCTGGTGCTGGAGATTGTAACCATGGCCTTGTGTGTACTAAGTATTCATCCCACTATTGATCATACCCCTGACCCATGCTTGCCTTTGAATACAATTTAATGTACTTTTTATTTTTATAATACTCATGCATTATGTTCTAGCCACTTATAGCATAAATAGTTAATAAATTTCTATCTTATTTACCTTTTAACTTATAGTATGTATGTACAATAAAACTTACTTTTACCTGGATTTAAAGTATATTTAGAAAAATTTTCTCACATTTTTTCAGACATAAAAATTCACTTCTTTATGTTTTTCATAGGACAAAACATTTAAGTCTGATTGATTTAGGACCTATCTTGAAATATAAACTCAAGAAATTCCTAAAGATTTACTCGCAAGTGGAAGCTGACTCCAGGGCACTGTTTACTGCTGATGACATCCATCTCACTGGCCAGTTATTGGAGAGCGAGATGTGGGTTGCTTCCATTTCTTGTTTCATTCTGTTTGTGCTTGGTGAAAATTGTATAAATTTCATCATCAGTAAAGGTCCCATTGCTTCTCATTTCAAAATCAAAACTCTTCATGAACATTAAGAAAATGTTTCGTTATTCTTGACAAATACTATGTGACAGCATCAGGACAGATTGTAGCAAAATTTGGTAAAAACATTTGCTATTTCTCTACTTGAATTTTTTTTCCAGTGTAGAAGAGCAATCATTCAATAGTATAACATTGCTTTTACTTTCAAAAGCAGCAACAAAACAGGGAGATATCCAAGGAGGGAGATAAACACTGTGATTTTAAAAAGCCTTGTTTTTATCACAGTGGCACTGAATATAGCGTGTTGTAATATATCTATTTTATTCTTTCTTGTTGAGAAAATTTACCACCCCCAAATGGACACACAAAATACAATCTATTAAAAAGACTCACCACTACTAGAAGCATCATTTAGGTTTAGTAGTCCTCCTCCCAGCCCTCGGTAACTATGGTAACTGTAGGTCCCATTTCCATTGATGTACAATACCTCCTGGGAGCCTGGAATGGTGGAAGTGGAATAGGTAGTCTGGGCTGACTCTGACTTGCAGTGTTTGTCAGCTGGGGCCGATTCATCCTGCAAAGACACACCACATTCCATTACTTATCAAATCCCTATGCTATTTCATTCAACTCACACAGTATTGTCTTCATGTTATCTACTTATCAGCACTGAGTAAGAAAATTATATGTTTGGGGGAATGTTAGGTAAGTTCATATTCACATTTTCCAAAAATTTGCTATAAACTAAAGAAAAAAGAGAGTGGGAGCAATGAAATGTGGGCATGTGGGCAGATTGGATATGAAACAACTGACAATTTCTGACTGAATTTAAAATCACATAGAGAGGTAGAAGCAACCTAAGTGAATGAACATAGGCTGGTGAATGAACAGAAAAGACATGGTACATATATACAATAAATATTGTTCAGCCACAAAAAGAAGTAAGCCCTCTCATCCATTACAGCAAAGATAAAACCTGAGGTCCTTGTGGTAAATAAAATAATTATCTCACAAAGCATATTCCATTTATAGGAGTCGTCTAATGTAGTCAAACTCATAGAAACATAAAGTAGAACAGTAGTTTCCAGATGCCCACAATGGCAAGATACGAAGCGAGTGTAGAGGTGTAGTTTCAGTTGTGTGAGTCACTGTAGGAGATCTGTTAGTGATCTGGGTACAGTAGAAGATATGTGGTTGACATTACTGTCCTATACATTACAAGATAGCTGGGGAATTCTATGATGAAAAGAAAAAAATGCAACAATTCGACATATCCCAAAAATACATGAAAAGGGATTACAATGAAAGGCAAAATATTTAAAAGAATTTGTTTGTGAAGTCAGTAAATTCTGGACTACTGTACTTAATTCTGAAAGTTGCTCTTCACCAGTGGAAAAGTACACTGAAGGGACATTGTGGTTCTCTATGAAAGAGACTATTAAGTCTTCATGAAACTGACCTCTAATGTTTGAGATTTTTTTTTAAATATAAATTTATTGTCCATAATGAGTTACATTATTTAGTGGGCAAACCATGCGTTGTTATCCCAAATTCCCCAATTCCCCCCTCCCCCTCCCTGATCAGTTGGATATCCTCCTCCGTGGGCTGTCTGTATTAGTCCTTGTGGCAAGGGATCCTGGATATCCTAGTACTCAGCTTGGTCTTCCTGGGAGATTTTTAAATAAACTTCTATTTTATATAAAGGTAAATATTGTTATCTTTGTTTTCTTTTTCACTCAAGATGAATGTGTGTATCACAAATAGCAAAGAAAATTTAAATAATCTAAAATGCAGAAGATAATGTTCCCAGACATATTTTGCTATTAGATGTGTGTGATAACAAGAAGGGCTGAGACAAATACTAGACTCATGGCCTTGTTACTGTGAAGAAAAGTGATTAATAAATTGATGTTAGCAGTGCAGAAACATAGCATCCGTTAAAGCCCAGCCAGGACCAACTGTTTGGAAGGAGGAATAGAAGGTAACTGGATTGCTGCACCTCAGACTTGATCCATCAATCTCTCATAAAAGTCCATTGACATATTTCCCACCTAGGAAATCTAGCAGTCGTCCTGTTTGGTGACAGACTTTGTCTATACACATTTTGAAATTAGAAATGTTCTGAAATTTGAGTATTTTTCAGTGCCTACATGATGCTAAGGTTTTTGGGGTAGGACTTTAGATCATTTCAGATAATGGATTTTTTAGAATAGGGATGCTTATTCTCTAGCGTATGAAAATATTTGAAAATGCACAACACTCTAAATCTAACTCATTTTGGTCTCAGGCAGTTCAAATAATGTATAGTCTATTTGTATATGTAAGTATGACATATGAAAATATATGTCATATACTCATTCACCTTAAGCTTACTATATAAAAATAGGCAAACCAGCCATGTTTACATGGTTCTGTAGTTTGCTCTTTAAGGTCATGATTTTTTTTTCCCTGAATTAACAACATGGCTGTTTCCTGCACACTTGATATTAATTTTGGAAGCATAAAAATTCATGGAGTGGGTCATGAAAAGCACGTGGTTCCAGGAGCTGCTTTTGAGATGCAGTGTATGGAACAGGATGTGAAGTCCCTAATAGGCCAGTTAAGCCATTGGAAGACAGACCATGGTTTTCATGAGACCTGAACATGTTTAGATATACCAGACTGTGCAAGGACTACTATGGAGTGCTATTGGCTAGAAATGGAAGCTTTCCCTAGCTACTCAACCAAGCTGTAAGGGCAGAGTTGGAAAAGTTGGAGATTATCAGTCACTGGTTATATGGGACTTGAACTGCAGATGTTGGATTGTCTAATAGTGTTGAGTTTGCATTGGTTCAGTCTCTGTTATGAATCATAGCAGTTGGAAATGTTTACTCTGTGCCATCATATGTATGTATGTATGTATATATGTAATTTGTTTCAATTTTACAGGACTCACAGTTATGGGGGGGGTCTTAAATCTCAGATGAGACTTGGAACTTTGGAGCTATCTTAAATTGGTAAACACTGTGGGACTTGTGAATTTGGAGTGAACACAATACACAAGGTGAGATGATTATGAATCTTTTGGGGGCCAGGGACAGACTGCAGTAGTTTGAATGGATGTCTCCCAATAGATGCTGGAGTTTGGTAAAGCTTGCAAGAGGTGTCAAGGTGGGCAGATCCTGAGTCCAGTCCTGAGGTGTTTCTGGGGAAGATCTGGAATTCCAACTATATGTATGCAAAGAGCAGTCTGAGTTCTGCCTGGAGTTCCTTGCTTTTGGAATTGATGTGGTTTTTTTCTGTCTCTGCATGGATCTGTAAACTTCAAGTAGATCCCTTCTTCCTCCTATAAACTGGGCCTGGTTTGGAGGCTCATCCCAGAAGTGTGAGCTGAGTATAATAGTGCTCCACAGCACTCCACATCACCCTTTGGCTCTTACAGTCTTTTCACTCTTTCTAATGGGAGGATATTATGACCAAAGTACTTTACATATGTGTATAAAATTTTCAATATATAACAAAATATAGAGTTCATTGCTGAATAGACAGGGAGACATATCTCATTTTCTTTCTGATTCGTTGTATGTTTGAAGTCATCTATATTCTTCAAAGTTCTCATTTCAAACTTTGACTTGTGATTTCTTTTTAAAATTTTATTCCAAATTGCAGTAATTGTACTGAGCAGGCAGATAATTAATTCCATTAATAATTGAATCAGACTTTGCAGGGATTATTTGTATTCAAACACAGATTTGCACAATTAGTGTTTTGGCAGTCCACTATACATAAAGAAATGCAGTGGCCTAAACTGGCAATAAAATATGACCTATAGCATCATTTTAGCAAAAATGCAATATGAAGTTAATTGATGCTTTTGTCTTGAGGGTTATTGATTTTAAAGGAGGGTGATTTTAGCGACTTTAAAGGAAAAATACCTCTTGGAGTCATGTTTTACCTCTGGAAGCAACTTATAATAATATTTTAATACCTAGTTCTCAAAGATTTCACACAACTGTCAACTTGATTCCTTGGAGTAAATAAAGGTTGTTTACAAAAGAGAGTCATATTAAAATGTTACAAGGGTTCATATATAGGCAATGAAATAAATTTTTTATTAAAAATAATTTCTGCCAGGCCTGGTGATGCATGTCTTTAATCCCAGCACTTGGGAGGCAGAGGTAGAAGGATCTCTGTGAATTAGGAGCCATCCTGCAACTATGTAATGAATTCTAGGTCATCCTGGGCTAGAGTGAGACCTTATCTCAAAAAAACAAACAAAAAATTATTATTATTTCTTATTCTATTTTTATTAGATTTTTTAAAATTCAAAATCAAATAATAGGGATTAACAAATAAATACTGCCCTAAAATTGAAAAAAATTAAATTTAAACCTCTTTGATTGAAAGTATCCAATAGTTTAAATATATGTTTTGGTGACTTTTATAATTAAACTTGTCCTCATCAATGAATATATATCATATGTAAATATACTTACCATATATTTTATATATCTTATATAAATATTAGTGTATGAAAATGGGTTCATAAGAGACTCGGTGTTTGCTTATATGAAGGGCAAGACTGGGAATGAATTAGAGAGTAGATATCACCTCTAGCTGTCATGCTGGGAGGGGTGGCTTGCATTCCCTTGTTTTTTGCTCTTAGATACCTCACACACTAGGGTTTTCCAAATGAGATATGGTTCTTGGATGAACCACACAAATTGAAATCTTAGTTACCCCAAACATTCTTTACTCCAATACCCATAAACATGTTCTGTTTTTTAAGTTAAAAGTTAATTAATTCTGCTTAACTATCTGATAATAAGTTTTTACTAATGTGGCATGGAAAAGGTTAAGTGGAATTTACTTCATCTCTCAAAACTTCCATTTTATATATATTTTTCTATTCCCTACCGTCTCTTAGAAATTCTGTATATTTTCATTAGCTTTACTTTTTCTGTGAAGATGAGCAGACAACTACAATTAAATGGTTGTTGGAGTCTGTAACCTGAGTTGTTTTCCCTTTTGCTTGCTAAATTTAAAAGCTCTGTGGAGTTCAAAGCACTTTTGGTTCAATATGGATCACATGTTTAGAACTCCATGTGTTGTGAAGAGAGCAGGGCAGTATTGACTCAACTTCTTAAGGTGAAGACCTTGAATAGAGCTCTAAATGATCTCTTCCTTGCAAAGCAGTTAACAAATGGACAAAATTCAGGTTTCTATTTGCCCAAATTTGTGGTAAGATTATCACTGTATTTCTCCTGTCCTCACATGCTCTTTGTAGTCTATGTGTTAGAGCATTTTTTAAAAATCTGCGATATGATTTTAAATTCCCCCATTGCTCTGTGAGTGCAAATAGGGTGAGGGAGTGAAATTCATTCCATGTACCAAACACTGGGAAACACCTCTGCATTCTAAAAGCATCTCGTCTTCCATTTGAGAGCAAGTATTTTAGAACTAAGTACATTGCTAAGAGTTTCCAGAGAAATTCATAAAAGATTTGAGAAAACCAGAGGTCCTATTTAAAATGCTCTTTTGCAAACAAGAAACATTCTGCACTTTTAGTGGATGTGCTTATTACTTGGGATGATGGGAAGAGATTGTTCATGACATCAACTAAGTGCATGGAAACTCCATAAACAGCTGCACTAAGGATGCGACTTCAGTTATGCAGGTGGAAAGATTCCACATGGTTATCTCCCCTTGCTGGCCAAAAGAGAGGTGCTATAGAAAGCCACGCTGTGGTTGACTTCAGGAAATATATGGTTATGCTTTGAAATAACATGAGAGCTTGGTATTTGTTTCTTATCTATGACACCAAAACTACAGCAGGAGCTACTACCAGAATTTTACCACACTCATTGAAGAATAAGTTTTTATTTTAGCAAATTCTTTTTGAGGAGATATTCATACATAGGCAACGTTCAAGATTTGATTAGCAGTAAAGGTTTAATATTGTATATGGAATCTGATAAAGTTGAAAAGAGAGAGTGGAGAGTTGAAATATGGTTAACAGGTTTGAGGGTTGGAGAGGCAGGGAATAAGGAGCTGTCAATGGAATAGTACAAGGTTTCAAACAACAGGAATAGATTTTGAGATCTATTTCACAACAACACGACTATATCCATGTTTCAAAAGGTTAAATTTTAATTAGGTAACTATAATAAATGCGCATTAGCTTTATTGAATCATTCCATATTCTGTACAAGTATAAAACACCCATAAATGTCATAACTATAATTTGTCAATCAAAATAATATCAACTAAGTATTTTTTTCCCTATCTCCTTGCCATCATTCATTTTCTTGATGACAGCCACTGTGACAGGGTGAGGGGGAATCTTAAAGTAGTTTTAATTTGCATTTCTCTGATACTTAAGGGTGTTCAACACTTTTAAAACATTTATTGCCCACTTTTCCTGCTTCTTTTGAGAACTCTGCTCAGTTCATCTGCCAAATTACTGATAGGAAGGTTTTGTGGTATTTAATTTTTAAATTTCTTTATATTTTCTAGTTATCACCATGAGTGTGGAAATTGGAATACTGGGCAGAATGGTACAGTCAGGGCGGAGAACAGAGAAATGGAAGATGAGCAGAGGATCAATCAAAATAAAGCTTGTCCAAAACTGGCCCACGGAAACTTGTTAATTTGTATGCTACTTTAAAAATGAGAAAATTGTATGGAATTTAACTTGTAAACTATGTAGCTAAATATTTATGTTGAGCCTTAAATAAATAATATGCTTATAAAAATAAAAAAATCAATAATGAGGTTTTGGGAGGAAAATATGAGATCAAAACAAACTAGAGACTAATTGAGAGGGGGAAGGGATTATGATGGAGGGTGGATTTAAGAGGGGGAAGAGACGGGAGGGAAATGTCTTGGTTTAAAGTCTATAATTATGGAAGTGGTCAATAAAAAGTTTAAAAATGAAAAAGAATGAAATTAAAAACAATTTTTGGTGAAAAAAAGCAAAGGTAAAGTCCTCATGAAATGATCAGGGACACATAACTCTCAGGGAGAAATAAACAGGATTCTTCCTGATACACAGGTTTGAAGTGTAATAATTAGTAGAATCAGATTTTTTAAATTCCAGGTTTATATAATATACTTTCCCTTTAGATAGTGATCTCAAATCTGTTTACCTCAATGAATATTTTTCTATTTTGTGATCTAATATATTTTCTCTTTCCTGTAAATTATTCCATCAACAAATCATAATTAAGTGTCATATAGCAAATTCCTCTGTATTAACATGTTCTCTCTTGAAGGGTGGACGTCAACATGTCTGGGAGAGCTGACACTTAAAAGGTCCCAGGACCACTCACGAAGGTTACCAGAGCATAAACAAATGTTGAAGGGGCAGACTCTGACCCGTGTTGGGGAGCAGTTTTCTGTGAACTGAAACAAACCCTTCTGAAGGGAGCAGGAAATCAGGCCAACAAAACTGGTAAAACAGTTCCAAGAACCCTCCCTAAGGTTTACATAGCTACTTGGGAGAGAAACTCTTAAACCGAACATGACTTTTCATGCAGGGTTCTGGAGACTCTCTCACCTGCTCTGTCGAGCTGCCTGCAAGTGGTACAACTTACTACTGAGACACAGTTTCCATGCTGGGGTGGGCTTTGCAGCTGCCTTTGACTCATCCATGCTCCTGGAAGCAACCTTTACACCTATTCTGTAAGTAGTCCCAATAAGCTCCCTGGTTCACTGAAACTGCTTTTGGTGCAACTGTCTTTGGTCTGTCATCGAGCCCTATCTGGAGTGAATAGACGTGTGTTTGTGGCTCCCCAGAGAAAAGGTTCAAAGTGATATTAAAAAGCATAAAAACATCTAGTCTTGCTCCCCTGTATCTTCTGCTTAGCCTATCATGCCAGGAATTTCGTCTTCTCTTGCACAGCCTCTCAGGGAAGCCCAGGTTCTGTCAGAATCACCAGTCACAGGCCCAAGAAACACCTGCTGTAGATGATGACTCAGAGCCCCACAGACACTCCCTTGGGTTATTGTAAAACCTCTTGACTTAGTTTCTCTTTCACAGCTTTTCTATAGCTTCTCAACCTTGTTTTCATACCCATTCACTTAGCATAGAACTTTCCATAGAACTTTCCTTTGAGGAATGCTAGAGTTTTCCTTTTCTCTTTTTTTTCTAGACAGCAAAGCCCAAAGTTCTTGGCACACAAAGCTCTTCAGAGTTGAGAACATGCAGCCATCCACATCAGTCTGTCACTTAGCCTCACGTCCCCCACGCTCATGTTGAGACTTAATTGGAACAAAATCCTTGCTATTCTTAGGACTGGGGCTCTAACTCAGTGGATAGAGTGTATTACTTCCTTAAGAAGCACTGGGTTTGACCCCAGCTCCATATATATGGGGTATTGTAATGCAAGCAAGTACTCACTCTAGAGATAGAGGCAGGAGGACAGAAGGACAAAGTTATCCTGTAAAATGAGTTCTCAATTACATGACGATACTGTCCTCGCTAAATCTCTACTCTGTCCTCCCAAGCTCTCCTAAAACAAGAAGATGAATATTAGAAATTAATGATTCTAGGAGAGAACAAAGCACTAGCAGATTTGTTTGGCTTGTCTATGGTGCCATGAGCTGAGCCTGGGATCCTATACATGATGGGCACACCCTCCACCTTGGAGACAGTGACCCAGCCCAATTTCCTGTACACATAAATTAGTTCTATAGCTCTCATATTCCTATAAGTTGAAGACTGAGGCCCAAAGAAACTGCTCTCTGAATAAAGCCAAAACACCAACAACTAAAAAGAGACCTGGAAGAAAGCTCATTCAGTATAGTGCTAGCGCGAGAACCCGAGTTCCATACCCAGAATTTATGGAAAAGAGCCAAGTGTGGTAGTGTGTGCTTATAATCCCAGCGCTAGGAAGGTAGAGTAAGGCAGATCTTGTTGGTCATTCAAGCTAGCCTATTTGGTAAATTCCAAGTCAAGCGAGAGAACCTGTCACAAACATGTGTTTCTGAGGATGACATCCAAGGCTGTCTGGTCTCCAAACATGCACACACAAGCAGCACACACAAGAACATGCACACAAGCATGTAAACAATTCACATATAAAAAGTGTGAAAAATATACTCTAATGATTAGAAATTTCTCCCAAAGTAACACTAAAAATAGTATTGATGAGTCTGCTACTTATAAAATGATGACTGCAGTAAAAATTTAAAATAGATATTTGTTTTAAATTTTAAATAGCATAGTGGCATTTGGGAGGATGTAAATGACATTATTACTGTGCTAGATACCTGTGTCATATCCAACAACATCCCTTTCTGTTATCTTCTATCTATAGCCCTGGATACTCTACAATCTAATGTATTTATAAGGAAAAACTTTAACCAATGTTCTCTGAGTGCCTTCTATTTACTAAGTTTAATGATCACTGTAATAATAGGCTAAATAAATAGGCTAACTAATATTAGTCTCTCTGCTCTCATGTCCTGTGGAGGAAGACATGAAATACATAAGATCCATAAAAAATTTCTGATAGTACTAATCATTAATAGTGAAATAAAATTGGATATTCTGAAAGAATAATTGGAGGATAGGTGTCCAACAGGGAAATTATTTCTGAGAACAGTACATAAAATAATAAGCAATAATTGGAATAAGTGAATTTGTGTGTGTGTGTGTGTGTGTGTGTGTGTGTGTGTGTGTGTGTGTGTGTGCATACTGAAAAGAACTGTATCCTACTCTTCATAGTCAATGATCTCTGAATGGACTTTCTAGAGTTGGTTTTACTTGGATCATATAAGAATTCACAATTGAGGCTTGATTTCCTTTACAATGAGAAATTCTGCTGTAGCTTCCTGTTTCTGCAGTGCTCTGAAAGTCCTACTATTTTTCTGTGCTCTGAGTGTGGCTGCCATGGCCCTTGAATCTCTGGCTGTGGAGGCTGCATCAGTGAGAAGCCTGACAAGAGCCAGGAGCACTGCAGGTGTCTGTTCCCCAATTATGTGTGACTGATACAAGGTGGCTTTAGTTTTTGCATTTATTTTCATGGCAACTTTATGGAGTGTTTTTTTTTTTAAATTCTAGTAATACATGTTACTTTATCCTAAAATTTTCTTCCTGTTGAAAGAGAAATTTTATTAATTATGTAGTAGAAAGAATATTTTCTCTTTCCACTAAATAAGTTTTTCCTTTCTATTTTACCTCTTTGCCTCAGTCTTATTAGACAAATGTTAATCCTACTAAAGTGATACTCTTCATTTTTACTTTTATCCTTCATTTGTCGACATTTCTTAAAGTTTCCGAGTGATTTATCTGAGTTTCCTCTAACATCTTTTAACGTTTTTACCATTGTATATGTGTTTTATATTCTGAGTTATTTCTTTTTGCTTATTTTTTCTGATATGTGCAATATATGTGTGGTGTGTATGTGGTATATGCACATGTAGGTAGGTGGTCACAGCCCATGCATACACACGTGAAGCCAGAGAATGATGCTGAGTGTCCTCTACTGCTCTTCTGTCTCATTTCGCTGAGGCAGAATCCCATACAGAACCTCGGTGGCGCCATGTCTTAGTCTGGCTACTGGCGGAGCTCTATTTATCTCCCTGTCTCTACCCTCTCAGCACTGGAATTACAAGCATGCGTGATCCTTCTGGAGACTGTGCTCAGCTCCTCACCCACTGGAGTGCTTCACTAGTCCCTTACATATAAAATTTTAGTGCATTTTCGAAAGAAGCGCTATAAATGTAGGGTTTAACTTTCCTTGTCAAAAATCCATCTCTCTCTTAAAACTTCAACATGCACTTTGGATTACAGGTAGGAGAAACTTGGTAATGTATCATAATTTGGTCACTGTTAAGACGGTTACATTACTATTCATCTTACCTGAATTTGTCAACACTTAAAATGTTTAAATAAAAAGCTTATAAATTCTATCAGAAATCTATGTATAATAGAAAAAATGATAATCTAAAATATAAACTCAGCGATTGCATGCATGTCATTGATGTTCTCAAATTTGATAGTTTAAATCTCATAGAAATCTGTTTCACATTCTCTGGAAGAATTATATGACAGTGGATCATGGTAAGCTTCTAGATATAGAGCAAAGCATCTGACAGAGTGTAATCCTCCTCAGTCAGCCTCCAGTTTACCTGGGGTTATAGGCCTGTACTGCCAAGCTTGGACTTATAAACTTAACAAGCTTAAATGCATACATAGCATGTAAGCATTGAAGCTAGATGTTCTCTCTATAAAGAACATTTAGAAGAAACTTTGTAAGCTTTCTCTCTTCTCTCTTCTCTTCCTGCTTCTCTCTCTGTGCGATGGTGTGTGATGTAGTGTGTGGTGTGTGTGTATAGTGTATACATGTATGTTTAGAGATGCATGTAAAATGTGTGCACATGTATGGAAGTCAAAGGAGAACCTTGGTTATCTTCCTCTGTCTGTCTGTCTTCCACTTTGCTCCCTTGTGACGAAGTCTCTTATTGAATCTGGAGGTGCCATAATTTTTGGTCAGCCTGGCTGATCAGTAAGCCTCATTGTTTCTCCAGTCTCAGTCCCTAGAGGTTGTGTGTAAAAATTTTCTGACTGAGAGATACAGGTAGGAGGAGCTTGGAGGACTGGAGAGGACATTATCATTCAGATGAGACATGGTGAGAATTGGAGCCATGCACACAGACTAAATTCTAGTTGTATTCTGGAGAGCACTTAAAGTTATAGCTACTTATTTTTGTCAGGAGTGAGGAGAGGTGGGTGGTGGTCCCAAGCTCACCCTCCTTGCTTTAACATTATCTCTTTCCCATCTGCTCTTTTTTCCTCAAAAAAGACAGAGCACTCCTTGGAGGAAGCACTCAACTCTAGACATAACTTGATCCCTGTCCCAAAACATGGCATACACTGAAATTTGAGAAACTGAATTGGAGACATCAAGCATGTGATACCACTTTCTTTTGGGGGCTGCAGCTCTGGTTTTTCTCCACCAGAGGCTCCCCAGTGAAATATCTTCTTCAGGCCCACTGTATCAAATATTGGTAGGAATGTTTTTATTGGTGGTAAGAGGTTGAAGGAAATCATCACCAAAGTAGATCTTATTGACCAGTGTACCACAAGCACAAGTTAGTTTTGTTAGGTAAAAACAAAAATCAAAGAACAATGAGGGCTGTGGGGTTTGACTCAGTGGAGAGTCTTACTCAGCATGTATGTGAGGCCCTGAGCTCAACCCTAGCACTGAAGAAACAAACAAACAAAAAAAACCAACAACAACAACAAAACCAGAAGGAAAGACTGCTAAGGCTATAACTGGAACATCCTCTTTCGACTGTAACATCTTGTGCCCATAGACTGTTTGGGGACTTTAAAGATAGTCCATTTCTGTGGTTTTTTTTGTAGTAAACAAAACTTAATATAGTGGTTACTGAATATTAAGATTCTCTAGTCATGCCTTGTATTGTGTATCTTCTGATGTTTACACATAAATATTCAATTTATTTTAATCTTTTAAAGTTTACTGGTTGGTTTAAATGATAGCTTTTTAAAAATATTTTTATTTATTCATTTTCAAGCAGAGAGATATGAAAGAGAGAGAGAGAGAGAGAGAGAGAGAGAGAGAGAGAGAGAGAGAGAGAGAGCGCGCACCAGGGCCACCACCTTGTGGGTCTGGCTTATGTGGGTCCTGGGGAATTGAACCCAGGGCCTTAGGCACTGGAGGCAAGTGCCTCAACCGCTGAGCCAACTCTCCAGCCCTAAATTATAGCTTTAAGTGCAAAATAATGGGTCTGCACAGCATTTATCTCTGTGAATTCAACATTATCTCTGCCTCAGAACTTCCCTTTGATGGGATTTTTTACTGTGCTGGCTTTAACAATATATTGCATAAGGCACCATTTCCTGATAATCTTTTTTTTAAATTTAATATTGAAATCACAAAAGTGATTAATATATTTTTTTATTTCCAGGAGTCTGAGTTATGCAAATATGCTGCAACTTTCTTTCTTCTTCCTCTGCCTTTTGTGAGCTACTTACTGTAAAGTTATGGTGGGATACAGTCATGTGTGTATAATCTTCAGAAAACCTTTGTAGTATTATAGTGCGAACTATTTTACAGGCAGAGTATATAAGAACAAGAAAAACAATTCTAGGAAGCTGTAAATATTATTTTTGTCACTTTATAACTGTCTTTGAATTGTAGCTTGGGAACTCTGGCTCCAAATTTTAACTGAAACTTGTCAATTATTAATAATATATTTATTAATTTGGAGGAATCTGTATCTCCTCACCCTGTTTTTGCTTTTGTTTGTCAGTCCAAAGCAGCACCCCAAGAGAGGCCTTGCTAAGCTTACCTTGTACATTCTACACTATGGTAAGGACCTTATTGAATTTTCACAAAAAGGAGATTTTAAAAGGAAGTGAAATTTAATTCAGTTAAGGAAAAGGTTCACAATTTAGATGACTGAGGCTTATTTTTTCATACTCTTCCACATTCACATATTCAGATATGTCTACTGAAGTTTGCATTATATCTGATAGGTAAGGCAAAATTATATATTCTTTCATCTTGAAATCTAGAAAAGTGTTTTAACCATAAGTTCCTTCTTATTTCAATTTTTAACACAAAAATGTAAAAAGGAGATAGTGTCTGTATGTGAGTATAAGTTGAAATACATAAAAATTCTTAAATAGAGCATAAAAACTGGATCCACCATGGGCTGAGGAGATGGTTCAGTGGATGAAGGGCTCACCAGTAGGACATCTGACAGCTCTGATTGAAAAGGGATAGAAATGGTATTGGATGAAAGAAAACTCACAAGGGTAGGTTATGGCACAGTCTTAGAGTTGATGTCAGCCAACCAAAATGTGCTTGGACTGGGAGTGTGAGGCCACTGCACGGTGGTGCTGCTAAGATGGCATAGGGGGACAGAGTTGCAGATGACTTTCCAAAGCCCTTGCTGGGGACCTGTGATCCTCTTTTCCTTGATGTTCCCCCATTTTCAAAAGAGAGCATGTACACTATGCCTCTCTACCATTGTGTATTAAAGATAGAAAAATTGCTTTCCATGTATTAGGCTCACATGTGGAGAGGAATTGTACCCCAGAATTATCTGTACCCAGAGTGTCAAACCCCCAGATTTAGAAGGCTTAATATAACACTTGCCTTCTATAGCATGATAGGGTGACTAAAACTGCAATCCTCTAGGATGCATGTGGTAGTTTGAATGTGATAGTGTAAGTGCATGGCACCATAGACTCAGGTGTTCTATTAAAATTGAGTTCGTCCTACAGGGGGGAGGCATGTCACTGGAGAGGGGTCTGAACTCCAGCACAAAGGTGTGGAGAGAGCAGTTTTGAGCACTGACTGGTGCTTCATGCTTGTGGATTTTGGTGTTTTGCTGGTGTTGCTGTTTGCTTTGATACTTCTCCCTGCTTGGATCTATGGAAGTATGCAGCTTCTTCCACCATTGATGGAACTTTACCTGAATTTGTAATCTGAAATAAACCCATTCCTCCCATAAACTGTGTCTGGTTGGATGTTCATCCAGCAATGTGAAGCATACTACAACAATGCATTTCAAAATATCTAAGTATTTGCCTTACAGGCTTGAGGACCTATATTTAATCTCCAGAACCCATGAAAAAATACTTCACATGGTGCTGTCAAGGTAGAGACAGGCAGAACCTGGAGCTCATTCTCCAGTAAGTCTTTAGACCTTGTCTCAAAAAACAAACAAACAAACAAAAAATAGATGGATGGCATTGCCAGGCATGGTGGCATATTACTTTAATCTCAGCACTCAGGAGGCAGAGGTAGGAGGATTGCTGTGAATTCAAAGCCAGACTGGGACTACAGAGTGAGTTCCAGGTCAGCCTTGGCTAGAGTGAGACCCTACTTCAAAAGAATAAGAAAACAATCAAAAACCATAGGTGGATGACATTCTTGAGGACAACATCCAAGGTTGTCCTCTGGAATACACACATATTCATGTGTACCCCCATATGCATGCATGCACATACAAACACACACACACCATAGAAACAAACATGTAAAAAATCCTTCAAATTACTATGCCAGTAATGATCCCAAAGCCATCTTTGTTTTTAAAAAAATTATTTATTTGTGCTTGTGTGTATGTGTACATACATGCACATGCACACACACCAGGGTCTCTTCCTGCTCCAAACAAATGCCTGTCCAGCCTTACATAGGTGGCTGGATAAAGGAATCCCAGCTAGTAGGTCACTAACCATTTAGCCATTTTCCCAGCCCTCACTGTTGACAATAGTTGTTGAAATACCCTTTACTTTATATGTGCCTAATGTATTTAAATATGTCTAAGTATTTTATTCATAATTGTAGCTGTTTTCTGTATAGTATACAGATATAGAGGTACATCCACATATTTGAGAATGAACAAATAAATGGAAAGTATATTTAAGTATTGCTCCAATGTATGTATTTTTTAAAAAGCTATACCTAGTTTACAGTATCTGAAATCCTTCTTTTGCTAGCAGCTTTCAGTGAAGTATCTTCTCCCCAAAGAGGAATACATTAGATACATAATGTCTACTTATAGTATCCATGTTGCTAGTCTCTCAAAAGGATGCAATTATCATTGATTTAATGGTGGCACTTTTATGGAATGATTATTTAAAAAATTAGAGCAGAGCTGAATAAGCAGGAAGGTGACTAACACTAAGTAAGGGTATGCATCCTTGTGTACCGACCCACGAATACTTGGACTTAGTGTGGGGTTCCATCCAAAGCCCGAAGGAGCACTTCTGTCAAGCTGCTGGTCAGCCTGCTGCTGGGACACCTACCAAGAGGCAAATGTCCGGTCACTCCCTGTATCTGTTCCTTGCTATAATTGCTTTATCAGAAACCTCATTGCTGTCTTTTCCTCACACAGCATGGCCAATTAATAGTAGCCAGAGACCTAAATGTGAAGACATTATTTGTCTGCTCTGTAGCCCTGTACCCTAGGTTCCTATCGCACTGTGTTGGTCATTTCCCTGTCTGGTGCTAGGCTGCCACAAGGCATTTTCAAAGGCTGCATCAATTCCAATGAGTATCTTACTTTGTGGGCAGGTAGCTCCTGAGAAGGGTCTCACCTTCTCTGAGACAGAACAATTTGCTTTCCTCATATGGTTATCTGTCTCTTGCCTGCCCTCATCCCAGTAAATAACTGGGGCTCAGGGTGAGAAAGAAAGGTTTTTAATCCATCGGACAGTTAAAAAATATATTCCATCAATATTCTAAGCACCTGGAGGCAATTACAGGTTTAGCCAAGCACATGACCAAGTGCTATAACAGGAGGTGCTTAGAAATGTTCCTACATAGAGAACTGGAGAAGGGAAATCATTTCTAGAATAAGTCTTTCATTTAGGAGGGGCATCTGGAAGCAGATGCCTCTTAGAGCTACAGCTAAGCTCAGGTGTGGGACTGGGGTTGAGAACCTGGGAAAAGTCTAGTACAATCAGAGAAAGAGGACACAGTCCACAGCCAAGCAACCCAAGATCTCCATATGTCTCACATATGGACAGCACTGAGGGAAAGGGTCAGGACTTGCTCCACACTCAAATGTCTCAAACCCTCAACTGGCATGCATATACAGAAATAAGAAGCAGTAAGGAGGGACTTCCTTTTAACTGTGACGACCAATGGTACTGATAACATGTTTCTTACTGAGTGTTTGAAAAAAACGGAGAGAATATATGTGCACACAGCCTTTGACTATCACAGAACATATTAATATAAGTATTATCAGGTATGGTAAGCTGCTGTTCATATTTGATTTATTTCCCACATGTACTCAAAATGCTGCTGAATGGTGAAAAAATTTTAGAAGATAATTTGGGAATTTGAAATGATTTTGACAGACATTGTTTCTATAGTATGAATGATCAACAAATGATAGTTCAAAATTTAATTTTGCATAAAGAATTACAGAAAGGGTTTGTATTTTAAAATATAACTCAAATACAGGGTCTTATATGAAGGTTTTTAGCAAATCCATAGGTAACAGGGAAGTGCTCAAGAAATGAATTTTCTTCACATACATTGAGATTCACACACAGCTTGACCAGTTCATTGAACTTCTCCAACTTGCTTCACAGGCAGCAATTAATGATCGAAGGGTGCAATTGAATTAAATTAATGTGACCTTCTGAGTTCTGCATCCAAAAGTGATACTCAAATTCTCTCATGCTATGAATGTCTGATGACATTAAGAGTGAAATTTATGAAGGATTCTGATTTCCATTACTCAGAACATTACCCTGAAATCAAAAGGGAGCTAAATGCTTTGCACTGTTTTGATCTTTTTATTTTTTTACTGCCTTTTAAAAGGAATTTTTGGCTCTAGTTACATATGGAAAATCACTGAAGAAAGAAGGAAGAAAGGAAAGAAGGGTGAAAGGGAAATATAAGTTGAAATTTTACTTCTTCAGTCATGTTACTTTCATGAAATATATGGGTTTTAAATTTCATATGTATGAATTTATTTAATTCCAGTACCATTATTGTTATACACACAGGTGTGTTGCTAAAGTTATACCTATTTCCCACTTGTCCAAGTTTTTTAAAATGAAATTTACTTTATTTAGTGGCAATGCATTTTTTGAACAAAATGATCTATAAAGATCCCCGAAGCTCTAACTTTAGAAATAAGTCTTCTATGTCCTGTAATAATTCATTATCTACTTTGACTAATTTGGTCCAAGAGGCTGTTATTTTGAGACATGTTGGCAGTCATTGAGTCCAGCAGCTTGCATACCACCTGCCTTCATATTCATTTACACACCTCGCGACTTCTGCCTGTCTTGTTGAACCAAAGGCTATCCTTTTTCTCTACTGTCTCAGGTTATCCCATGAGTAGACAAGATCTTCCTCTTCACTATATCCTGTAGCAATATAAGTAACCAACAGAAAGACATTAATGTAGTAAAAACCAACTAGCTTCACTTACTTAAGTTACTTGAGGGGTTTTCTGTTTCTGAATCAGTTAAATATGTTACTCCCATCAAGTTATTTCATTGCTGAAATTTAGAGTTCAGCTATAACCTCTTTTTTGCACTTTGTCTATCTGGCTTTTATCCAGAAATCAAAACCATAATTTCTATCAAATTCCATTTAGAATGTGTTCCTGTTTCCCAGAAGATTTAATCATACAATATACATACTTATTCATAATAAAGATATAAAAATTTGTAAATGCCATTTAGATTTTTATAAAAGAGTTGGTAACACAAAATTCAAAGATGAAAAATGTGACTGTCCTGCCATGTGCTGAAAGCTGCCAAAATGCCCTGAAATGTTCTCTTCAACAACAAAGCCAAGAACATTTACAGGAACATGAGATAATACTTGAAAGTTGATTTGATCCTAATTCAAGAATAGTCATCAGACTTTTACCTGAGTCATTAGAAATGATACTTTTGATGCTGGTTGTCTTCAAGGCAAAATATTTCACAGGAACTGAGAAATAAATGTGACTTAATTTTAGTTCCTTATAACTAACCTCCCTTCATTCCTTCTTTCCTTCCTTTCTTTCTTCCTTATTCCCTCCCTCTCTTCTTTCCTTCTCTTCCTTCCTTTCTTTTTCAATCCCTTCTCCCTCCCCTCCATTCCTCCTGCTCTTGTGTTTATTTATTTAATGTTCATAATTAGAAACACTGTATAAACAAGTCTTGTGTTGGTACCCCCATTTCCCTCCTACCTGCCTCCATCACACTGAGGGCCCTCCTAAGTGTTCCATGGGATGGCGGGTTATGAAATGTACAAGTAGTAGTCAGTTTGTGTGTGTGTGTGTGTGTGTGTGTGTGTGTGTGTGTGTGTGTGTGTGTGTTTGTGTGTGTGTGTTGTTGTTGTTGTTGTCTTTATTGTTGCTGTTGTTGATGTTGAGGGACACAATGTCTCTTGGATATTCTCTCCCACCATGGCTCTTACAATACTTCAGTCCCCTCTTCTGCAAAATTCCCTGAGTCATAGTGGGTGGGTTTTAAGTCTGTTTTACTGTTGAGCTCTTAAGAGTCTCTGGGTTCTTCTATGTAGCCAAGGCTGATTTGGAGTTGGTTATGTGTCCTAGTTTACTTCTAATTCACATTCCTGCTGCCTAAGTGTCCAGAGAGCTCAGATTAAAATAGCATACTGGCTACATTCATTTATTGATGAAGAAATGAGCATGGATTCTTAGAAAGCAACTCCAGTAACTTGAACAGAGACAAGTAGTTGTCTTTATGTCTCCTTAACCGGGAGTGACTGCGCACCAACACTGACATCTTGTAGTAACACTCTAGTTCCTCGATAGTTGTAGTCAGATATATTTTTCCCCAAGAATGTTTCTAATAGGGCAAAGGACATTCAGGAGAACATGGAGATGGATCTTGCTGGGAGTGGACACTTTAGAAGACTTTAAATTATCGTTCATTTAATCACCCAAGCAAAGCTGGTCCACAAAGACCAGAATGACTCCCCTCAACATTAGGCCAAAGAGGTAAGCTAGCAAGAAAGCAAACAAACCAGGCATTTTTTTTCTAGAACACATGTCCATTCCCTCTTCAAGAACACAGGAGCCAGTAGGGAAAGCACTGTTTGTACTGCACACCTGTGGGCAGGACTGGTGCTCAGATACACCTTCAAGGCGCAAGGGATGGCTACCTTTGTCATGAAATAAATAGAGTTCCAGTAAAAAACATTAGAAAATCATTGTTAATCAGATCTATTCTTCAGCTCCATGGAAGTCTCTGGCAATGCACACTCACTTCCCAAAATCAAAGCAATAGAGACAGCAGCCACCCAATTGGACACTTCTTATCATTTAAACCACCTGTGCCAAGTGAAGTATCAAAAATCACTTTCTTTGACAAGGTTTGCCCAATTTGACAAGCTTTTCTATGATTTAACTATGTAATGAAACTGTGACTCTGGTTCAGTTTTACCAACATTATTGCTTCACAGTAAGGAATGGTTTTTAAAGTGGATATATTAAAGGGAAGGAATGAACAAATTACAAAAAGATTATAAAGTGAATATATGTAAGAGAAACCAAATATACCAAACTCTTCCTTTATATGCTAAGTATAAAATAATTTATTTTAAAATAATATTAACTAGATGCTATGTTCATGAAGAAATCAGTCAATCATATGATTCCCTGCTGTGGCACAAAAAGCATTCCAACATTTATATTCAATTTATTTGTAGAAATTTAAGTCATCTATTCATATCTGGCCATTTATCACATTATAATTAGTAACCTCATAATCCAAAAATAAAATTTTAAAAATTCTAAAGATTAAAATTTAAAATAGTTTTCTATGTAGATATGTAATAATTTTCAATAAGGCCACAGATCAGTAAAGTGTGTCAGTAATGCAAATACAAAAGAACCAGGGCTGGATAGATGTCTCAGAGGTTAAGGCACTTGTTTGAAAAATCTGACATCCTGGTTTCTATTTCCCTGTAGCCATGAAAGTGGTGCATATGTCAGGAGCTCATTTATAGCAGTAAGTGGCCCTGGCATGCACACACTCTCTCTCCTTGCAAATAAATAAATATAAAATATAAAAGCCTTAAAATATGGTTTATGACTAACTTTCCAAAGAAGTCAGAAGCTTCTATGTCTATCACAGGGTTTTATATATTTTTCAGATAAACAAATCATTTTAGTCCTATTTGGAAGTAATTTTCTTTTAGCCATTCCTTGATGATAAAGATAATCTAATATGCATGAAACAGAGCAGTTAAATAATCAGAAAAGAAAGATTTAAAAAATTTCCATTGAAAAAGTAATATTTTGTGGATATAAATTCGAATTCACTCCTATTTGAAGTCTAGACACATTATTAACTTACTGAGAGAATATAAACACTAAAGCAATTAGAGCTTGCTCACAAAGTATCAACAGAATTATAGCCAACTATGCTTCTCTGAAGTGGTGGTGTAACATTCCAGTAAAACTATTTTGACCATGTTTCTCACATAAAAATATGTAAATACAATGCATAAGATATATTTTTATGCAGATTTTACTAAAATATCTACATATTTTAGTATTTATCCATACTTAGTAAAGTACAAAAAGGACAATACATTAAGAGGCTTTAAACATAATCCTTATCAGAAATAGTGACAGAGAAGACACTCATGAAATAAGTGAAATGAAAAGAGGTGGTATAATACTCTAGGTATTTAGGAAGGAAAATTTGGATAGGGAAGACGCTCATTGGTAGCACACTTGTCTAATATGCTAAAGGCCTTGGGCTTGATTCCCAGGTAGCCCTTCCAACCAATTTAATAATAATAATAATAATAATAATAATAATAATAATAATAATAATAATTGGAAACATTTATACAATAATAAAAAATTAGAAAGGATTTTACTATAAAACGGTTAGAGTGTTCAGTGAAGTTGTTTCTTCTTTATTCATTTATTTATCAAATTACCAAACTTAAGGTTATGTGGTTGAACATACTTTAAAAGTGTAACAGTATTTTACAAAGCAAGATAATGAGAATAGAGTGGCGCATTATCCCAAGAAGCCCCATGACCATGGGAAACCAACTCCATTGCTCTAACATCGCTTTATTTCTTCTGTAAAATAGGTTGATTTCATTGAATGATTCTTTTAAACTATCTCATATAAGGTTGCATGCAACCATGCATCTGCTTTGCCTGTTAACAGTAGTCTTGTTAATGAGAACATCAAGGCCCTTTGGAATGAGATAAATTGCAAAGTATTCTGTCACACAGACTTGTAAATTACAATTTAGGTAGAAAATAAGAAATTCTAAGAATCGCCTTCATGGTGCTTTGTGTCTCTTACATACTGTATTTTGTCCTGCAGATGAAAGAGCCATGTTGAAACACATTGAAAGGTTGGAATGGCTAGAGAGATGGTTCCCTGCTAAAGTGCTTGCTCTGCAAGCCTGCTGACCAGAGTGCAGATACTCTGACCTCATGTTAAAGCCCGACAAAGTGAAGCAAGGTATGCAATCCCAGGGTGCAGGATCCAGAAGAAGCTGAAAGCTCAGGAGCCAGCTAGTGTGATATCTACTTTGGCAAACAACATGATGGACAGAGAGGATCAACACCCTGAGGTCATCCTGTCCTCTGACCTCACATGCAAGTGCATGCCTCCCCTCAATGGGAAACATGTGAAGATACATTTTTCACAATACTGTATATAAGAAAGGAAAATACTAGACACAGAATAAAAACTCAAGGAACACTATAAATAGAAACAAGATATGGGAAGATAGGCCATAGAAAGGAGGTTTCAGGTCATCACAATTACTACAACCATGAAAAATTTAAGAATAAAACATTACTGAAAACAGTTGCTTTAAGTGCATAAGCATTGAGGAAAGAGCATAAAAATGAGCTGTCTGTCTCAAATACTGTCTTGTGCACAGTGTTCTCTAATTTTCAAATATGACCATAACAAAATAAAAATTCTCTATTAAATTTCTCACCATGTATACAAGGCTACAGTTTCAACTTTTGGGCCTTCATTTAATTACTTGCTGGCTTAATAATGCTCTAGCAGAATAAAGAACACATTATCAAGTGATACAGATTACAGTAAATCACCACTTTGAAAAAAAATATTAGTATGGAATGAAAAGATTATTAGGTTTATTACTTATTTGTATATCTTGGGCCAATATGTTCACACAGGTTTCCCGGTACTATTTTTTTTTTAATTTTAGCATAACCCGAGTTTTCTGTATTTTATGATTCATCTCCCTCACCTATTATTAGCTCACTGGTAAGCAGCCAGCTGTGACCCACCTCACCTCCACTGTGTTCTTGTCAGTTAGTCAAAGGTGTAACATCTAGTCAACCACCAGATTCCTAACTATCATAACCACAGCCCTTGCTTCTGGGTCTTTCTGTGTGGTCCTTTAAGGACAATTTCTGCTGGGCTGCTAACCTTTGGCAGAAGTGGTTCTCAAGATCTTCCAATTAACATAATGGAGAGAATAAGGAACATAAGCCAAGGAAGCCCTCCTATTCTTTAGAAACATTCTATTTTAACCCATCAGCTAGCCTATACATAAACTGTGTGTCACTTCATAAAAGAGCCATAACTCTACATGGAAAAGAGATAAACCTCCAGCAAGCAGCTGGGTATAGTCTCTGTGTCTGAGGTCAAATATGCTATAACCAAGAACCATGGGGAAACATGCTTTGTTTTTTAAGGGAAAAATGAAAATGTCACTAATAATAAAAATACAGAAAAGAAAAAAACAGCCAAAAAGGCAGGGTGTGATGGTTCACACTTTTAATCCCAGCATTTGAGAGGCTAAAACAGTAGGAAAAACACAAGTTTGAGGCCAGTGTAGGCTGCAAGGTGAAATTCTTTATGACGGGGGAAAAACACACACATAAAACAAAACAAAAAAGAAAAGAAAAAAAGAGAGAAAGAGAAATATCCTTCATCCTAAATTTGAACTGTATTATAAAACTAAAAAAGTGAGTTCTGGTTTGCTCATCTGTTTGAGTAGCAAAAATGAGGAAGAATTTCTTAGATAATATGTAAATTCCAGATTTTCATCTTAAAAGAAAGGACATGCTGACCATAACTGCTTATGCATGAGGGAATTACACAGGTCTGTGAAATCGGCCTGCTGTAGCCCTGCTCACTTGTCTTTGCCTGTGGCTGGCTGCAGACCTGGGGCTGCATAGCAACAAGCTTCCTTTGGAGTTTAGTACAAAATGGACATTTGAAATAAAGTATTTAACACATTCATAATGGCTTTTATGTGCATAGCTCAAAGAGCTTTATAAAATCCAATTAATTCATCAAGCTTCATAAACTCTGAAGGACAGACATAATTACAGCTCTCCATGTGGCTGTCCAGTGGCAACAGGGGGTTAACCATCCAGTTTTTGAACACTTATGGACTTACAGAAAACCAGGGGCTAGAGCAGAATCTCTAGCACTGGTAAATTATTTTTATTTATTAATTATTTTTATTGTTGTTTTTTCATATTTATTGTCAAAAATTAGATATACTGCATGAGCAAGTCTTATGGTGGTATCTCCATTTCCCTCCTCCCTATCCCCACGCTGCTGGGGTCCCTCCTATGTGGGCTGGCTCTAGCCCAGGCTGACCTGGAATGTGCCCTGTGCCTGGCAGAAATTATTCTTTTAGGAATAAACAAAATTTATTTCATCACCTAGATATGAAGCCTTGTAACATTTAATATGACCCTATTTTTTAAACAACTTTTATTTACTTCCAGGAATCAAGCTGACAGTGGTGAAAACTTTGAGAAACTAGCTATTAAAATATTATTGAAAGTTGCTTCCAGAGGTAAAACACAACTCTCTCTCTCTATCTGTCTATCTATCTATCATCTATCTATCTATCTATCTATCTATCTATCTATCTATCTATCTATCTAGCCATTAATATTTCCCTTCTTTGGAAACAATAATAACCCTCAGGACCAGGAAGGACCTACCTGGATGCCTAATACAACCCCACTATCATTCTGAGGTAATGAGCCTTGTAGGTAAAAACTTCTATGTTTTAAATCACAAAGGAAAAAAGAAATATCAAATAAAAGTAATAGGGTCAAGGAGCATGAGTACCTGGAACCCACCCATCCCAGTCTGAGTGGCCACAGCTGAAAATTTTACTCTTCATTGCTGGTAGATTCAGTTTTTTACAGCTGAATGAAGCTCTTAAAAGCATATTTGGGCTCAAATTGATCTTCAAAACAATAACAGCTCTCCGGCAGTAGGGCAAATGTGTCAGTGAATGGTCATTAGGGCAAAGAAGGAGGATTTTCCTATTACTTAAGGTACTCAGGCAAATTTGCTTTCAAATACACAGACACACTGAATCCTGGCAATCACCATCAATTAGATCTTTATCTTCTCTATTTTAGAGATTGTTTTGTGTGTTAAATTAATCAAGCACATACCAGTGTATATCCAGGTTTGAGGGACCATGTAGAGTGATATTATAGGTAATTACATAACAAGAATTTGTCACATTTCATAACATCTCTATCTATGATTGATAATATGAAAAGGTATTCTAAAATCAGATTAGCTTATTATATGTATATACAAATATATTTACTATATGCATGTGTATATATCTTTAAGGTTTTTTCTCAAATGGACTTATTCTGGCATGAAAACTACATCAGGCATTGTTCAATCAATGCTTTGTTTTGGTTGCAGCACTACTACAGAAGTGACAAAAGGGTGAGACATGTCTTTAGGCTGGACTTACCCTCACTTCCTGCCAGGCAAGATGCAAAGATTGCACTGTGAATCAGTCATTTAAGATTCCCGATAGAATTGGTACTGTTATTACTACTTACCTTTCATGTGAAGAAACAAAACACAGAACTGGTATAGCTCCCTGAATGCCATACAATTAGGAATGGTAGAGATGAGAATTGAAATTACATGTATTTATCCACAGAATGCATAAGCCTAACCACTTCCTAGGTGGCATTGTGTAGTGATGTTACTCATTTAAAGTAAAATAAATTTTAGAATAATCGTGGTAAAAGTCTCAACTGAGAACATAAACATATGAGTACAATATTGGTGTCATTATTCTACTGCTAATATTGCATTTTTTATTTATTGAAAGATTTCATCTTTTACAGCTTTCAAAATAATGAACACATAATATTTTAAAAATAGTAAATGCATAAAAATAATGTTACTCTGAAACATGTTTCAAATATAAGACTGGAATGGAATCCTTTCTTTTTTTATTCACTAATTCCTTGAACAAACAAAATTAGATCAATAATTTAACTGTGCCCATTTCAATTTCAAAGAAAAACATGAGGTCTCCAGTTTATTTGTTGCATAAAATGATTTAAAGGCAAAACTACAGCAGTTTTTAGAAATAGAATTTAAGATAATATGCTCTAATTCAGTTTTTTTATGGAAAGTTAGATAGACAGATGGAAAAAAATAAAAGTCCACTCCATAGAAATAATGGAGAAAGACACAAACTGGAGAAATATCAATGAACAAAATTGCACATATCACACTACATACATACAGCCGCCAAAACTAGGGATGGGGAGTGGTTTAAGGCACTTGATTGTAAAACCTGTAGCCTGGGGTTTGATTCCCTAGAACCCACATAAAGACAGATGCACAAAATGGCATGTGCCTCTGGATTTCATTTGCAGAGACAAGAGGCTCTGGCATTCCCATGTGTGCTCTCTCTCTCTCGCTCTCTCTTTCTTTCTCTCTCTCCCTCTCTATCTCAAGTAAATAAATAAAAATATATATTTTTTTAAATAAGAGGAATAGCAAAGTCGTATACAATGAGCATATGATAATGATCAATTAGATTAATTAAATCCAGGACATGCATTTTTATTTGTGATTTCCTAAACTTTCAGAGACATTTTGTACTTTTGCTATAAGCATAATCTATTAACATTGGTAGTATGGTAAACAATATCATTGTAATCTAGAATTATACAGTATTGTATTCCAGAGGAAAATAAAGATTCATTTTCACTCAAAATGAACATGAAGCGGTAATTCACAATGCCGTGATAAAAGATGAGTCAGATGCTCATCTGTAAATTGGACACTAATGTGAAGCATGGCTCGGGTTTACTAATGTTTCTTTTTTTCACCATTGAATTTTTTTGTTGTTGCTTTCTATGGCTCATTGTATTTTTTCAAGTTCAAGTGCATTACATAAAGACAGACAACTCTGTGTGCTTTTGATCAATTTAAGAGTCTGTACCCTTCTCTATCAATCAGTTGCACTTCACCAGAGTGCAGGGCTCCTTAGTACCTGTGGTTTATCCAGTCGCATCCTCTTGGCAGCATTTCTACTCTCACTTTCACAGGCTGAGGCCAAGATACTCTCGGCAACTGCTGAAGTAAGGTGGGAAGGAATAGGTCGAGACTAAAAAAGAAGAGAGAAAGAATATAACAAATTATTAACAATATCACTAACAGTCCACTGTTATTCACAGAAGAGCTCAGAGGACCATCAACATGGACAGGTGTATCCATGTAATTCCAGTAACTTTATTTCAATAAAGAAAGGAGATGGGAATTGTAAAGATGAAAAATGAAAGCGAGTTAGAGGTTAAAGCTATCACTATTCCCCCAGTCCATCACTCATTCCTGTGATTCCTTCGTCACAAGTTCTTAGGCATGTCCATTCACTAGGACTGTGAAACAGGCAATGGCAAAGGTGCTGAGAGGGTTTTGCAAATAAAATGTTTTCTTTAGTTTTTTATGAACATGACAATGAACAGAACAAAACAGATGACAGGGCTGAAACATAGCTGAAAAAACAAGACACTCAGACCATGTCAAACCTTCTTAAAATTTATAGTTCTAAGTGGTGATACAATTTGCTAAAATGCTTTAAGAAATTCTTCATTTTGATTAAGAATAAACTAAGTCATCTAGTCCTAGAATGATTTCTAAATACTAATTTTTTCATGTTTTATATGTGAGATAATTCACCTGGTGTGTAAATCAATGCTTTCTTTTAATTATAAATATGAGTTTACATTAATCTTTTAATGGGCACATGTTAAAGATGCATCATCTCTATGAGACACATAGAAATCAATTATCCTACTATTCGGGGGGAACGGGTTCAAGATGGGAAACAAGGGTCAGGGTTTTCAGCGGGGATCCAGCCGCCAGTGTGGACCAGCACTCGCAGGAGAGAGTGAGTCATCCAAGAAGGCTGTGCCAGAACAGCTTCAGCCTGCCGGCTGCCTGAGGCTTTCATTCGGCCTCAGATGGCTTCCCTTGGGTTTCCTTCCCACCCTCCCGCCCTCTGTCTTTCCCGTCCCTCCGGGGCCCTTGCGTGTCTTTCCTTTTCAACTTTTTTTTTCCTTTTATTTCTTATGTTATTATTTTTTTCCATCGGCTGACTTACGTAGCCCCATCCCCTGGCTTCCGGCTTTCAGCACCCCACGTCCGCCCTCACTAGACAGTTTCTTTGTTTACTTCATTTTATTTTTTTTCTTTTTCTTTTCCTTTTGCCAGTCTGATGGGGGCTACTATGTAGCACCACCCACGGCTTCCGGCCTCCAGGGCATCTGCCCTGCCCCCCCCAGGACCTTTCGACTCTGTTTCCTTGTTTTCATTTTTTTCTTTCCTTTCTCTGCCACCTGCCAACCAGGTCCAGGGGCTCTTATGTAGCCCCTCCCCCATCGGCCCCACTTCTTTTCTGCTCCTGAGGAACCCATCAGCCCCTCTATCTGCACCCAGAGAACCAGCAACACCAGTTCCAGGGATCTCAGGGGCCTTACCACCCCTTCCGCCCCTACCCCCGGCAACCGCATCCCCTGGGCCCACTGACCCCTACAGGCCTGCTCCCTAGCCTGCCCACTACGGCAGCCCCACCCCCTGTACCCACAACCTCTGGGGGTCCGCTACCCACCCACGACCACCAGCCCCCACAGCCAGACCCCTGACCCTGCCCCAGTGCCCACTGCCTCCTGCAATCCCCCACGACTGCCGACCCTAATCCCCCACACCCACCGACCTCTGCAAATATCTCAAAGGCATTCCTCCAACCTCCTCAACTGGAATTGAAATGGGCAGACCTCGACGCAAGAATATTACACCAGCTGAGGAAACCACACCAAATGACAACAATAATACCGCAAAAGAGAGAGAGCAGAGGCAAGCCCAGGATGACAGGACACTAAACCCCAATCATACTGGCACAGATCCTAAGGAAAATTTATTGTTAGTCATGCAAAAAGAGATGGACCAACATATTGAAAGAGTACAAAGCCAGCTCATTAGCTTTGCCACCAGACTTAATATAATAGAGGAGAAACAAATGGACTGCAGAAGAGACATATCAGAACTAAAGGCAAACTAGCAAAAAGAAGGTATTAAAAACCAGCTTTCCAAATTAACCGAAGACATCTGCAAATATAAGAATGACTGTGAGGAAGAAGTAATTAAATCAAACCTTGAAATGAAATCACATCTCAACAGGATGATAGAAGAAACCCAAAAAGAAGTTGCAGAAAACAAAAACCATTTTGAAATAATAAGAACATCCCTAGAATCTCTTACTAACTGAATCAATCACTGGGAAAACAGAACCTCGGACATGGAAGACAGAACAGGAGAATTCGAGGGAAATCAGAACCTTGACAAAATTCAAAAGAGCAAGTGAACAAGACTCAAGGGAAATGTGGGATACCATAAAAAGACCTAATCTCAGGATCATGGGGATCCCGGAAGGAGAAGAAAACAAAATGAGGGTCATAGAAAATATTTTCAACAGAATTATTCAAGAAAACTTTCAATACTTGGCAAGAGATAGTCCTGTACATCTAAAAGAGATATAGAGGACCCCAAACAAATTGGACCAAAGGAGGAACACCCCAAGACATATCTTAGTTACAATGCCAAACATTGAGGATAAAGAGAGTCCTTAGAGCAACGAGAGAAAGGAAACTCATGTATAAAGGAAAACCCATCAGAATCACTTCAGGTTTCTCCAGAGAAACTTTAAAAGCCAGGAGAGCATGGAACAAAGCAATTCTAGGCCTAAAGAAGTACGGATTCCAACCTAGACTATTGTACCCAGCAAAACTATCCATCATAATAGATGGAGAAATGAAAGTATTCCATGAAATTAACCAGCTCTACAATTACTTGAACACAAAGCCAAGCCTTAGAAGATATTTCAAGAGATATCACATGTAGAGGAGACAAACATCCAATCTCAGGAAAGGGACAGAAAACAAGCAAGGTAACACCAAAGAGACAACAATAACAGCTAAGATAACAACCTCCATATTCTCTCCAACATGGCAGGGTTTAAAGCAAACCTCACAGTCATAACTTTGAATGTAAATGGCCTCAACTCTCCTATGAAAAGACACAGGATCGCACACAGGTTGGATCAGGAAAGTGGACCCTTCCATCTGCTGCACCTTATTGCTAAAGACAGTAACCTCCTGAGAGTAAAAGGGTGGAAAACAATTTTCCAGGCATGTGGGAATAATAAAAAAAAGCATGTAGCTACTCTAATATCTGACAAAATAGACTTTAAACCAAAATCAATAAAAAAGGATCATGATGGCCACTTCCTACTCCTCAAGGGAACGATACAACAAGAAGACATCACTATAGTAAATATGTATGCACCAAATGCAAGGGACCCTCAGTTCATTAAGCATAAATTACTCAAAAGCAAAGCAGATATAGATGCCAACACCATCATAGTAGGAGACTTTAACACTCCACTGTCATCAATAGACAGATCGTCCAAACAAAAGACCAGCAGGGAAATAAAGCATCTAAATAGCACCATAGACAAACTTGGGATGACAGACATTTATAGAACATTCCATGCCAAGGACACAAATTAAACATTCTTCTCAGTACCACATGTAACCTTTTCCAAAACTGACCATGTGCTGGGCCATAAATCATCCCTCAACAAATTTAGGATAATCAATGTAATCCCCTGCATCATATCAGACCACAACACATTAAAGCTAGAAATTAACAATGGGAGAGGATCCAAAAATTTCAAAAGTTATTGGTGACTGAACAACTCGCTCCTGAACAATGAATGGGTCAAACAAGAAATCAGACAGGAAATCGAGAACTTCCTAGAAACAAATGATAATGAGAACACATCCTTTCAGAACTTATGGGAGACAATGAAGGCAGTTCTAAGGGGGAAATTCATTGTACTAAATGCCTTCATAACAATGACAGAGAGGTCTCAAATCATCCAACTATCTTCACACCTAAGGTCATTAGAACAGATGGAAAAATCCAACCATAGGAGCTCGAGACGCAAGGAAATAATTAAGATCAGAGCTGAGATTGACTTGGAAACAAAGAAAATGATTAAAAAAATAGACAAATAAAAGAGTTGGTTCTTATAAAAAGTCAATAAGATCAACAAACACCTTGCCAACTTAATCAAACGAAAAACTGAGAAGGCCCAAACTAACAACAACAACAACAACAAAAGATGACAATCGTGGGATAACAACAGATCCTAAAGAGATTGGAAGTATTATCAGGTCATACTTCTAAAACCTCTACTCCACAAAATTAGAGAACCTGGAAGAAATGGATAAATTCCTGGACACCTACCAACTACCAAAGCTCAGACCAGAGCAGATAAAGATCCTAAACAATCCGATAACAATCACAGAGATTGAATTGATAAACAAGAACATCCCCAAATGGAAAAGCCCAGGTCCAGATTGTTTCTCAGCTGAATTCTACCAAACCTTCATCATAGAACTGAAATCTCTCTTTTTGAAGCTTGTCAGGGACATAGAAAAAGAGGGTAGTCTCCCAAACTCCTTCTATGAGGCTACCATTGCCCTAATTCCCAAACCAGGCAATGATGTAACAAAAAAAAAAAGAAAAGAAAAGAAAAAAAGAAAACTACAGACCCATATTTCTGATGAACTTGGATGCAAAAATCCTAAACAAAGTCCTAGCAAACCGAATACAAACCCACATCAAGTCTATAATTCACCCTGACCAAGTCAGCTTCATCCCAGGGATGCAGGGATTGTTCAACATACGCAAGTCAATAAATATAATTCACCACATTAACAAACTCAATTGTAAAAGCCACATGGTCATCTCAATTGATGCTGAGAAGGCTTTTGACAAAATTCAACATGACTTCATGTTCAAAACCCTGGAAAGAATAGGTACAGATGGCCTATACCTCAACATGATAAAGTCAATATAGAGATTTCCTGAAGCACAAATCATCCTCAATGGGGAACGACTCAAGGAGTTCCCCCTAAACTCAGGAACAAGACAGGGATATCCTCTCTCACCATTGCTATTTAACATAGTGCTTGAAGTTCTAGCCCAAGCAATAAGACAGGAGAATAGCATAAAAGGGATACAAATTAGAAAGGAAGAAGTCAAACTATACCTCTTTGCAGATGACATGATCATATATATATCAGATCCAAAGAAGAGTATTAGTAATCTCCTGAAGGTGATCAATGCCTTCAGCAGAGTGGCAGGATACAAAATTAACACACAAAAATCAGTAGCCTTTCTATATACAGAAGATAAGCATTCGGAAAAAGACATCAGAGAAACTGTCCCGTTCTCTATATCCTCAAATAAAATCAAATACCTAGGAATATCACTAACCAAGGTAGTGAAAGACTTATATAAGGAAAATATTGAAACACTCAAAAGGGAAATAGAGGAGGATGTGACGAGATGGAAAGACATTCCATGCTCATGAATAGGGAGAATCAATATAGTAAAAATGGCAATCCTGCCAAAAGCAATTTACAAATTCAACACAATGCCAATAAAAATCCCAACCTCCTTCTTCACAGACATTGAAAAAATAATCTCCAATTTATTTGGAAGGGTAAGAGACCTAGAATAGCTAAAACTATTCTGAGCAGGAAAAATTATGCAGGAGGTATCACCATACCGGACTTTAAAACATACTACAAAGCCATAGTAACGAAAACAGCATGGTATTGGCAGAAAAACAGACAGTCTGACCAGTGGAATAGAATTGAAGACCCAGCCTTTAATGCAAGTAACTTCAGCTTCTTAGTCTTCGACAAGGGTGCCAACAATGTATGCTGTGCCAAAGATAGCATCTTCAACAAATGGTGCTGGACAAATTGGATAAACACGTGTAAAAAAATGAAAATAGACCCACT
>PVHP010003939.1:55787-75172 GCA_004024765.1 Zapus hudsonius | reverse complement strand
TATATATATATATATATATATATATATATATATATATATATATATATATATATATATATATATATATAAAATTCAATGCCTGCTCTCATGCTTGATAGGTTTAAACAACACTAGCTTCTTTATGTATGCTTGTTAGATTACTATGGGCATGTAATTGTATAGCATCAAATTATTTTCATATTTCCACCACTATTTTTACTTGTATTTTCAAACACTCTCTTGTCTCACCTTTTGGTTGCTTAATTTTATTTCCTGATCATGCCATTTCTGTTACAGTATCCAAGCAGCATATATCTGTTTGAATGACAGTTGGCATATTTATTGAATGGTAACAGTAAGCTTAGCCTTAATAGTGAGATAAGCTTTGGCATAAGAAGTCCTGGCTCTTCAGAAATATTTGAAGTGTGTGCAAAGCAAAATGATCTAAAAATAGCCATCAATCCCCAGAAGGATAGGTTAAGTGTGAAATTGATTGTGAAGATAAACATAATTTTATCCAGATAAAAGTAAGATATTGATATTTTGGTCTTCTTACTGTAGCCATAATGTCTGCTACAATTTTGTTTTTTCTAAGGCTATCTTTCTAAACTTTAATTTTTATCTCTATTCAACATTTCTGGCCATTGATTATTTTCAGGAAGTTAAAATTGATTTTTGATCCAATTTATTTATTGAGAGATGATTCATTCACCCTAACATGGACATTAATTTTTGTGTCATTAGGCCTTGAAGTGTTCTAGGTAATAACTTCTTACTGGACTGCTTTTATGGAAATCCGTGTTTAGAGCTAGATACCCCTTACAAATGGATGTAATGACTCATATTGGCTATATAAAATTAGAAGTTCAGTGCTGATCCTTGATCCCTTTATGTGGGACCCTGCTAAGAGGCACGGAGGATATAAGGTCAAAGGAAGTTGAGGCTGGCCTGAAACCCCGAAAAACTCAATCTTATCTGAGACCAGCAGGAGTTGTGGCCACCAAAGTCTCCTTCCTTTATCCTAAAAACTCCAGTCCCCCCCGGCAGGCCTCAACAAACCCTGAGAAGCCCAGACACATCCAGGCCTGAGTTTACTAAAGCTCACATACCCCAGCTGTAATAACAAGCCTGGGCAATAAAAGTTTAAAGGTCACAGCTCCTCTGCAGCCACTGCCATCTGCCATCCATCACATGCTTAATACATGTAAGTCCCGCCACTTGGAGCTGAGAAAGCAACCTCTCAACTTATCTATGCAAACTAGGCATCCATAGGTTACTGGCCCCTGCCAATCCCCTTGCCGCTTATGCCCTTGCCTCTGGTTTTTCCTCTATACAACTTTTTCTTGCATAGTAATGAGCTCTTCATTTCAAGTGCCTCCCAGGTTTCTATGCCTATCGGCTCACCGCTGTCCCAAGGCTCTGTCCACCCAGCCCGTGGATGAACCGGGTGTTACTGTACAATGATATCTCTCCCCCCCCCCCCAGGATTCCACGAACCACAGCTTTAGGCATTGTTTTGTTTTTTTCCTTATCCAGGTCCTTTTTAAATTATTTATTTATTTATTTATTCATTTATTTTTGCCATACAAGCAGTCTGAAAGGTTTAGAGGCCTTCTAACTATTACAATGCTTTTTGGTGGTATGACAAACCTCCTTCCTGGAAGCACATTTTAATAGTATTGCAGGCAAAAGAGATATTTTCATTGTATTAGGGATATGAACATATTCTGAATCCAGTTTTCCATCTTGGCCAGCCAAGATTATCTCTGAGACGCTTTGCTCTTTGTCAGGCGATCTGACCAGAGTTGAAGTGTCTGAATAGAATTTAATCTTACCCTATGTTACAGGTATCCCAGGAATGACAAACTAAAGGAAACATCTGCTTCCTCGATGACCCCAGCTCACACACTGTGAAATAAAGCCTACTTAGGTATCATCTTTTGCATATTTTTTTCTAGAGCCTTCTTTAAGTCAAGGATTTGAAGAAAAGCAAGAGAGACTTCATGCATGACAAGATGCTTTCTCTCTTGCCTGATTAAAATGAAAGGAAGAGAACCCTGAGGATTATTTTTAATACATTTTCCCCTGACATTGCATAAATCAAGGAACATTTATATGCTAATCAAATCAAAATAGGAATTATTAGTGACTAGAGAGCCCCAACATGGCTGTTATTTTCCCATCAACATATGATAACAGCTCTGATGCTGAATTAAGGAACTGAACATTATAAAAGCCCCAAAAGGTTACAATGCATGACAGGTTTAAGCAATATTAAATTCTAGAAACCCTGACCCATCTATTACATATTTATTCAGTATTACATATTGTAAATATTTAAAAATACACAAAGATACTGTGTGGGTAAATTCTTAATGTTTAATGAAATTATTCATGATATACAAAGAGTTGAATCACTCAACAAATACCATGAAGGTTAATGCATGCAACTGGATCTGAAAAGTCCAGCACTGAGAACAACATGCAGTGTCCTTCCCCTGGATGGTCATGAAATGGAATTAACATAACCTGATTTCCAGAGCTAAGTATATATCTGGGGATGTTCATTGAAGACCTCCTAGCAGGTAATCCAAAGTCAAGTCTCCATCATGAACAATGGGGCTGTTGATTCTTTGTGGCTCATTGTAATGATTTTAAAAGACAGAACACTGATTCCCGATAGAAACTCCTCTTATGGCATTATATAATTTCAGTCTTCAGACATCTACTGCTTAGTCAGAATAGCTATAATATGCAACCACAAACTAACAATCACCTGGAAGTTTCAGCAAATGATAACAAAAGTTGCTGAGGAATAGGATCCCTAAGGATATTTTATTTTGGTTGCAAGCACATCAAGTGTTCACACTTACAGTGATACAAAATCACACTATAGTAGGTTAACAGTTTCACACTGCATTTCTAATGGTGGGTTGACAAAACAAGAAAAATCTTGCATGTTCTGAGTGGGTGAGGGGAATCATCTTGAAAGATAAAATTTGCATCCATATTTGTAAGGCCACTTCCAATTTTTTGTTCTCTGTAGAAATAGACAATTTTTTTGCGATTCCCATAAGGAAGTGCCACAGTCAGTCAGATAGCTATGAGTAAGGTTAAGATAATACCCTGAAAGTTGATGCTATAATACAAGAGGGTCACCCTGATAAATTATTTCTCAATAATAGAATGAGAAAACATTCTTTGGGTACTTTATTTGTTAAAATTTAAACTTTTGAATGTTTATCATCTATTGTTATCTATTATCTACCATCCATCTTCTATGTTTTATCCATCTGTATATTTTTTATCATGCACCTCTCTTCTGGAATATATATATATATATATATATATATATATATATATAATATAAATATATTATATATATATGTATTTATATATGTATATGTTAGAAAGAGTTGTAAAACAAAAATTAGACATTTAAGTAAAATTCCACCTTCTAGATTCAAAAGATTATGTTGAATTTGTGAGGAATTTGTATGTGTTCTACAAAGGAACATGCCTCCCTCTAACTCTTCATTAAGATAGACACAATAAAATCTGTATCTTTCTTGTTTCCTGAAACATTATTCATTATGGAAAAAATTTTCACTTAATTGGCAGGAATGAGTTTATCTTTTGAGGTTTAATCAAAGAGGAAATGGCTTTTATTTCATTAATTACATAAGATTCTAGAAATAATTGCAAACAAAAATCATTAATCAAAAAAGTAAAGCAATGACTCACCTTTGTGTGACCTACTTGGTTGAATTAGGAAACAGTAGCTGTCATTTTTCTGAAGGTAACAGACGTCATGTTGCTTAAATTTTATCAAGTCTCTATAGGTTTGAGTTAGATTGGTGAGAATTTATATCAAATATAACAATCATTTGACTACTATGTATAAATAATTATAAATAGATGGTGACACCCTCCCCATTTGGTGGTCACTCTGACTCTAAGCCTAGTACACTAATGAATAAGCAGATTCAAATCAATCAATATAGTGCTAGAAGTTGATCTTAGGGTCGGAATAAATTTGAGTTTGAATTTCCTTGTAGAATTTAGCACCAGGTAAAAGGGGAAGCAAACTTACCTAATGACTAGGAAGACAATAATAACACTATAAGTAACTATGTTACTAACATAGGATCTGATTTCTAAAGAGCACGCAAAAAAAAAAATACAGTAGATGGGGCTGGAGAGATGGCTGGGTGGTTAAGGCACTTGCCTCCAGTGTCTAAGGCCCCGGGTTCAATTCCCCAGGACCCACATATGTCCCTGGTGCTCTCTCTCTCTCTCTCTCTCTCTCTCTCTCTCTCTCTCTCTCTCTCTCTCTTTCTCTCTCTCTCTTTTTCTGTATGTGTGTGTTTATCTGCTTGAAAATAAATAAATAAAATATTTTTAAAACAAATACAGTAGAACCCTACAAATGCTAATGCCTTAGAGATACTCTTTATTGATTTTGAAAATTACCCGGTTGATGGCATCAGAAAGTTTGGTTCACAAACAGTTCAGTGGGACAAATGAAGTAATAATAACACTTAATATATCACAACCCTTTTTCTACTTTCTCAATATTTAAGCATGAAACTTGCTCTACTGGAAGATGAACACTTGTAGCAGATTTTAAGGGGTGGAGGAAAGAATAATTCTGTCTGTCATGTCATAAATGTATGATTCAGAATGAGATTAAAATTCCATCTTTTGTGGACCTCACACACAAGCAAGGAAAGGCATGAAGATCTGTCAGTGAGGGCTGAAAGTCCTATTCGATACAGCTCTGAAAAGTTAGCCCACCATTCAATAATTTTTACAATTTATCTTTTAAATTTTCACCCTTACCTCCTACTATTGTCCTAATTCATTGCATCCCATTTTATCAGAGATCAACATTCATTACCTTTGTGACTTTTAATAATATTTGCTTACTCATAGACCATATATATATATATATGATTTTCATAATTCAGTATCTAGATGTAATATTATTAGTTTGTTGAAAATTCTATATTGTCATAGGAAACACACTGACCCTGCTTCTGTTATCCTAAGGCAATTTGGTTTTACCTCTAATTATCATATTTTCCTTTTTTAAAAAATAATTTTATTTATTTGAGAGGAGAAAGAGAGAGAGAGAAGGAGGGGGGAATGTCATGCAAGGACCTCTACTGCAAATGAATGCTAGATGTATGTGGTCTTATGTGTATATTGCTGAATTTCACCACCAGGCTTTGTAAGCAAACACCTTGAATTGCTGAGGCATTTCCTCAGCCCCCATTTCATATTTTGAAGAATTTTACTGATATTCTCTCTTGGGTGTATTGTAATAAAATAAATCATGTTTGCTAGCACTGTACCTGATTTAGAAACTATAGACATGCTGGAGGGGAGGACAAGACTTTACAATAACTAGTTAATGTTGAACATTCCTAAGTACTCAGCTGAAAGTCTGGTTGCTTGCAGAATGATTGAAACTCAACCCTTTTCAATTAAGTTGTGAATGTGTCATAATTTTCAGCAGGAATCTGATGGCAGTAAAATGGAAACCAGGCATCCATCACACTTCCTGCTGTTAATAGCAAAACTCCTGCACTTCTGGAATTCTCAAAGTAATGACATGCTCTTGTTCTCTTTTTCTTTGATGAAGCAAAGTGTCTTTCCTGCTAAGGATATTCTCAGCAGTCTAATGTCATTAAAAACAAAAATAATGATGGAAGAAATGAGCAGAAATAAACAATGAGCAATTTGCACAGTAAAAACAGTGACATATGGTGGAAAATAATGGAAAATGAATATATATATATATATATATATATATATATATATATATATATATATATATATATATATATCGATGACTAGTTGACAGATTGCCATCATTTTATTCTCTGGGGTTTAGTCACAACCTTCAACAGAGAGAAGACATTAAACATCTGTTAGTCAACCAGAGCAGAACCTAGAAGAAGCTGAGCATGTGCACGGGCAGAGCGAGGGGATGGGGGCTGGGGGCTGGGGCACATCACTCACACCAAAGAGACCAAAATGAGCCACAGATTCACCAAATGCAGAGAGTGGCCTTCGAGGAAAACATTTGAGCCATGTAGACCTAGCACTCTCTCTGGCCAATGGGAAAATCAGCTGAGAACTCTCCTGGGTGTCAGCTGTGTGACTGTGGCCAACAGTTTGAAAGTCAATGGAATCATTGCTTGTAAAACCTGGATAGTAAAAGCTGTGCATTCAGTAAGTGTGACAATGTAGGAGTTAAGATAAAAGTTCACATGAACTTTTAAGCTGCTATGTAAGTTTATATAATGCAATATAGAGAAAAGCATTGCTCTGCTTTGAATTCTGTATAAAGGAGTAGGTTCCCTGATCTGTCAGAATACAGATACTTTTTCTTGATAGTTGTAGTGCAATAAAAGAAAATTTCTTTTTTAATTTTAATTTTAATTTATTTGAAAGCCAAAAGAGAAATAGAGAGATAGAAGAGCGACAGATAGAGAATGAATGTGCTACTGCAAATGAGCTTCAGATGCATGCACGCCTTTGTGCATTTGGCTTTGTGTGTGTACTGGGGAATTGAACCTGGGTCGTCAGACTTTGCATGCAAGTGCGTTAACAGCTAAGCTATTTCTCCAGCCCAAAAGGAAAATTCTTCATGGAGGATATTAAATGTCATAATGGGTGTAACTTTTTTTAATTAAATCACATTGATTTATATTGATGTTATGTGTTCATTGAGTTTTCTTGACATCAGTGATTTTAAGTTCACTTGAGTCTCTTAGAGACTGATGTATTCTACCCTTCTAGGCACCATGGTGTTAGTGAAAAACTAGCAACTGAATCATCTGGTGTATAGCATTGTGTACATTCTGAGGGGTAACTTCCCCTCTCCAGTGGATATCAAATTATAAAATTCATGTTGAAGACTGAGGAAGTAATGCCTGTATCAATGCTCACCAGCCAGAAGTCTTGGCTGTTCTACAGGACACTTTTAAGTTTACACTAGTAAACAGCCAAAAGAAATAATTGAAATTGATGCAAAATGTATTACATTATAGATGCCAAGTGATCAAAACTGAAGATAGTAGGTGTGCCTACCTTTTATTCAAATATAAATTAAAACAGGCAACAGTTGCTTATCACTCCTATGGCTGATGTCCTGCTGATCCCTCAGGGGGGTGAAGATCCTGACTTTGTGTGGTATTGGCCAGGGGTGTATCTCTACCATTCCTGAGTACAACAGCCTACTTAGAGGGAGAACTCTTTCTAGTTCTACCCTATAGTTCATTGCCTCTGTATAATGTCTACGGATTCAGGGGAGATCTTTTCTTCACTGGAATGCACATCTGCTATTCTACCTCATAGTCTAGGTGTCCATGTAGTAGATAGATGACCTGCTGAGTAAGCACTGAATATTGGGAAAGAGGGGATGTCTCTCACCCTATTTTTATGTGAAACCTAGCCATCACCTGCTAGGGAGTCAGCTATCATTTCTGGTCTTGTTGGTAGAATTGGGGTGTCCAAGGTTCTCCCTGCCTTCTGAAAGATAAAAACAGATTATCCAATGGAGAGTGAGATCAGCAGAGGTTAAATGAGATAAGCAATGTTAGCTTGGTGAGATTATAGTGGGAGATGAACCATCCCTAACACATCAGCTAGGGCCCAGGTGAAACCCCCTGAGGAAGTGTGATGAGCAAGAAGGCTGCTTCTACAGAGAGCCCAACAACCTGCCCCAGGGTGATGGAGTCAGACACCGAGGACACTCAAAACATTCCAAAGCAGAAATCTAGAGGCTGCAAAGAGATCAATACTAAAGCAGACTTAAAACTCACCCACCATGGCTCAGAGGATTTTGTGGAACAGGGGTCTGAAAGATTATAAGAGCCATGGTGAGGGGAATATCCAGAGACATTGCTGCTCCCACACAATCCCATAATTCCAATGCTCTCAGTGGACAGGAGGCAGTGAGGGGGGGGGGAGAACATATGAATTGTACATACATAGCTTCTACTTATTAAAAAATAATAAAAATAAATAAATATATAAATAAACCCTAACCATCTGGGGTTGGCATCATGTGACCGGAAGGGAACAGAGTGGCTTTCTTTATGCTGTGTGTGTGTGTGTGTGTGTGTGTGTGTGTGTGTGTGTGTGTGTGTGTGTTTCTTGAGACAGGGTCTCACTCTAGCCCAGGCTAAACTCATGGCGATAGTCCTTCCTCAGCCTGAGAGTGTTAGGAATAAAGGCATGCACCACAGCTCCTGGCCTGAGTTGCAGTGGACAGCTGCTTTCAAAATAAAAGCCTCTGGGGGATAAGACCTCTCACAGTGGGGCCCTCCATCCTACAAAGATCAGCTATGAGACTCTTGCCTAGGCTACTCTCTTCAATTTAGTTTCTTCTGCTTTCTCCTAAGCACCACTAAACAAAGTGCATGGATTCCTTTCCTCCCAGGTATATAAAACCAAATATTTCTGCTCTGGAATCCAAGATATCTGGTCTGTGGAAGCATTTTATTTACTATAGAGCTTGGAATTATTTCATTTACCCTTTTAACTTTTGGTGCTCCCTTTTCTTTTAAAACTTGTACTATTTTCTCATTAAACATACTCAAAATCTAATTACTGAGTTGGATTGTACCCTAGGTATATTCTCCTCATTAGTCTTTGTGGCAGGTACGATCAATTCTTTGGTCTTTGCGTGATATCATTGTCCCCAGGCAACACACAGCAGATGGTAATACTTAATTTCTTAGAGATATTGAGTCTTGCAATACCCTTTGAATGTCTTCTCTTTATTTTCAGGACAGATATGAAACACGTGTCACCAGTCTTCCTGATCTGATTATCAAATTCTGGACAATTCTAGCATTCCCCCTTCGAGAATCTTCCTCTTGGAGGCTTAAGAGTGACATCAAGTCAGGCATACCAGAAGCCAAGCAATGGGAGATTTGTTTTATACAAATGGTATTTTGTGCTAAGGAATACTTGGAAGTGCATTACACAGATCATAATGTTGATCCACAATCAAGAGAGGGAGAAATCGGAACAGCACCCTTTCTTCTGATCCCCAAAGACTGAGTGCTTCCTGTACACCATGCAAGCTGACTTTGAAGAACAGTTGAAGACCAGGCAGAGCTCAGCTCTGCCAGTAACATCAGAGTCTTTGTTTTCCCTATGAAACCAAACTAGCAACTTCAATGTAGACTGTTCAAATCATAAAAAGTAACTCCCACAGAGAAATAGCAAGTATCTCATTGAATCTCCCAGTTTCCACTGAGAAATACTAAAGAAGATGACGTTTTACTGAAAAAACCAAACTAATCAACTTGATAGGTAAAACTGATATTTTAACTAATCTATTATATATATATATATATATATATATATATATATATATTGCAAGGAGAGAGAGAGAGAGAGAAAGAGAGAGAGAGAAAGAATGGGCATGCCAGGGCTTCCTGTCACTGCAAATGATGTTCCTCAAATCAGGGTGGGCAGGCTTTGATATCAAGTGCCTTTAACCACTGAGCTATCTCCCCAGCCCCCAAACTGTATTATATTTAAACTTCTTGTATTATTTATTTTTAAATTTCTACCTTTTAATTTAGATAAGCAATTAACACTTTCTATTATGTTTTCTTCCAACTGATATTCCCTATCTTTATGTAATGCATAAACACTGTCTAACGTGTTTTTAAATTCTAGGAGTGCCTGGTTTTATGTTCATCTTTATTTTCGCATTGGACTCTTCTTTAATGAAATTATATCCCCAAGGAAAATTGGGTAGGTGTAACATGGTGACTAGAGCAGGGAGTTGAGAACTGAAGTGTAACGATCCATATCTTAATGTCTGAATGCTCAAAGGTGACTAATTTTTTTTTAACAAGTTGACTTACTGTCCATCTACATGCTGAATTTTGTTGGTAAGGTAATTGGTATTCAGCTAATTGTTCTCCTATAAGAAATATAACACATTTGGAGCTGGAGTTATGGCCCATATAAAGCCAGACATGCAAAATGGCACATGCCTCTGGAGTCCATGGTGCCCATCTAAAGCACTGCAAGCCTCTGGAGTTTGTATGCAGTAGCAAAAATCCCTGGTACACATCATACTCTATACTCTCTCTCTGTCTTTTGGTCTCTATCTCTGTGTCTCTCTGTCTCTCTCTCCCCCCTTACAAAGAAATAAATAAAATATTTTTAAGAAATTTAAAAAAAAGAAACGTAACACTTTTATTTGACTTTAAATTTTAGCACTGGTAAAAAGCCTCAACGCTCACATGAACTGAAGAAGGCCAAAGTGGGGAATGACAGTTGATGAGCTTTGTGAAGATTCATGGAACTTGCAGTCTTAGGGGAAACGCCTGTCTCCCACTGGTCTCACAGAAACCTAGGATAGTGGGAAGAGTTAAAAAAAAAAAAAGCAGAGGGGATAGTTTTTGTTTTGTTTTGTTTTGTTTTGTTTTTTCTCACCATTGCCATACGATACAATGTATACCATGCAATGGAGAAACTTGGAAAATATATTTTAAAATGGTCATTCTTGCAATAATAATGAGAGATAATTTAAAACAACAATAAAAGTTTTTCTTTTTCTTTTTCCATGAGTTCTTCTCCAGAAAAGACTACTCAAGATTATTCTCTTAAGATTCCTTTTATAATACTGATGAGTCATATTAATTGATAAAGGTTAAGAAGCTGGCAAGAAAACTCTTTCTACAGAGCAATTTCATACAGTAACATATCAATAAATGTTTTCATGTTGATCTAATGTGGTGCAGACCTATTCATCTCAGATATACGTCTCATTATCAGGTGGTGCAAGTTCTTTGAATTTGGAAAGCTAGTGAATGGATAAAGCCATCAAATAAGTACAACCGTGAAGGATAGCGACACATAAAATGAAGGAAAGAGTGGCTTGCAGTTTAAGAAGTGATTAAAAAAATTGCAGGGTAAAAATGACCAGAATACACTATTTGGTATGTGATTGGCACTTAATGAGCCTGAAGTGCAGCAGATGTTGTGCAGAGGAAATCCATGGAAGGTCCAGGAAAGGGATGAGGTTTGACCACACACATGGCTTGTGGGACTGGAATTTACACACAGGACTACAGTTTTGAGACACAAAGTGCCTCATCTTCCTTTTTGGTCCCATATGCACATCAAGATCCACGCTTCATGGATGGTTGTTGTTGTTGTCAGCCAAACACTTCTGGAATGAATCTCCAAACCAGGCACAGTTTTGGGAGGAAAGTATTTATTAAAGTAACAGATACAGGGGAAGTTTAATAATGAAGAAAAAGGCTGGCCAACTATCACAGATCCAAGCAGAGAGAGAAACCCATCACCTCCAGCCAGCACACTCCAACACTAACTAACAAAACAGCAGGAGCTTCAGGCCTGAGCTCAGACTGCTCTTTGCATAGGTATAACTGGAATTTCACATCCACCTTAAAAATACCTTAGGGCTGAAGGTCAGGGCAAGGTGACACCTCCTCCAGCCAGGAAGCTGAAGAAAAACTGATTAAATACTCCTGAATCTATTGGGGGACAGCCATTCAAACTACCATAGTTATATTTTTTTTTACTATCATAAAAATTTTAGAATCTAGATTCTTACACTTCACTTCATTCAAACTGGACTCATGCTGTAATTTCCTAAATACCATTCTCATTTAGTTTATCTTCAGCAATCTAGTCTTACATTACAATTAAACTGGGTGCCTTTTATTTTCAACCATTCTTAAAAAGAATAGAATGCAAAAGATTGGGGGAGAGGACATTTGAATAAACTATTACTCCAAAACGAGCTGAAGGAAACTGAGATGAACATGGCCATGGTTTGTCACCTGAGTTTACCTTCTCTTTCCTAGCTGCACTGGATTACACGTGAATGCATTACCTACCAAAAATATTCTTCAGTACTTTCAAATACACTTCAGATTATGCACTATGATAACACCCACTTCCCTAACAAGTGAGTGCAGAGTACAAGGGAACAGTTTGGAAAAATCCAGAAAGAATATCCATGCCAAGAATCACCCATTCCTAATCAAAAGTCTCTCACTGTATAACTGAAGAATCCATTTTGTAAAACTGACTCCATTTCATAAAACAGATGAAAGAACCTCTCCTGGCTCAATCCCCCTCCCCTTCTGTGGGAGGTCCCAAGTCATAAAATGAACAAACACTCCATAAAAGATAAAATATGACTGTTCCTGGAATATGAAATGCAAATACCAGGCTCCAACTGGATAACCAATCAAAATTGTACAGATCAGAACAAAAGAACCAATGGAAATATGAAACGTCCTGTGGTCTGAGCTGTATTATAATTTTGTAGTTCTTGCCTATAAATACCTGAAGCTTTTGTTCCTCAGGGCTATCTGGCACTCACCGGTCTGGGGAGCCCGACTGCACAGCTGAAAAAAAAAAATCCTCTTGCTTTTGCATCTGCTGGTGTGGCTATTTGAGTCCTGGGGTATGCTCTCCTGAGAAAGACCTTGGAGGTCTTTTCATAACCAGCAAGAAACATTCATTTTAACACATTTTAAAGCATGGTAATTTCCTCCTAGTTTCTAAATATTCCAAATCTTCTTATCACATCTTTACAAAGAAAATAGTGGTAAGAGCAATGTAATACATACATTCAGTAAACTCCAAAGTATATTTCAAATTATCCAGAGTACAGACCCAAACCACTTTCATTTTTCATGACTTTCTAAGGCCTCCAGCTTGTTTACTACTAGATTTAATATAATCTCAACTCATAGATAATTTCTTATCCCCTGCCCAAGGAAATGGTGTTTTTTCAAGACAAGAGTGATTTTTCCCATATATGACCAAAGGCATATTGTTACCCAAATTGCTTATGCCATCCTTCCTTCCTGAAATTTTAAGATTTTTTTATTGTTATTGTTGTTTGGTTGGGGATTATTTCATTTTTAAATCCATTCTTCACTTTGGAAATGACTTTGCATTCCCTCATAAGAGGCATGTCTACTTTCATTATATCCAATATTGATGTAAACTATCATCTATAGAAAATCAGATTTTTGAGGAATAGATGATAGCAACTTTGTGTCATAGTTTTAATTTTGCTAGAGTAATGTCTATTATCTGAAATCAGTATTATGAAATCCCTGAGTCATATTAACATTTGTATGTACCATATCCTATGTGCATGGATGGTGTTCCAATAGTCTGCGGTGTGATCAACGCCTCATTTTAACCCTTGCATTCTGGACAACATTATGGTGTGCTCTTTGAGTAATTCTTTCAATTTCATGTCATCACTCCTTCTGTTTCAGATCAATATCCTGGATGAAATAGATCCACCATTTTTCGATATCATTAGAGATTTGTTGATTAAGTGTGTCAAGATCCATGGATTAAGATGAGCCCAATGTACTATTGTGGTTATAAATCCTCTTTGGACACTGTTCAGTGCCCATGGCTTGGCTCTGTATCAACTGATTTCTGCCTGGAAATTTCAGTGAAGCCAGATTATCTGTTAACAAATGATTCTACCAACATGCTTGTGAGTTAATGATAGTTTTAGTTAAAATCTAGGCTGGGGTCCTGTTTCCTTTACCAATAAGCCTATTAATGGAGGCTACAGGATTTGAGAAGTAGCATCTGAACCCCAAGTTGTGTGATCGAAATAAGTGGGTATCTAGCATTTCATAAAGGACATACCAGGTGAGACATTGTAAATATCATCAACAATGCTGGATTTATATTTGCATATTTTTAAAAATATTTTATTTATTTAATTGTTTTATTAAGTAGAAACTTTGTATGGACACATCCTGTGTTAGTACCACCATTTCTCTCTCCCTGCCCCCATCCACTGAGGGCTCTGCTCATTGGGATTGTTGGTACTCACCATAGGGTTGTGGGTTATATCTTTCAATCAGAAAAGAATCTAATCATCTTATGAATCTTTGAAATGCTATTCCCCATCCAAAAAAAAAAAAAACCTGTTGGCTAAGCTTTAAAGAAAGAAAAACAATTTTTCAATGGTAATGTTTGTTCTACTTTATTTAATTTCATGGCATTTGCCCAAAGTTTATCCTGAACCTAACTATGGCTCTGAGTCCCTTTCTCTGGTCTCCATTAGCTGTAGGAAAGACTGACAATTGTCTCAGTGAAAGTCCACATTTGTTTCGTGTCATCATTCCATTTTTCATACTTTCACTTCCTCTTGGTGTTGGCTGACAAACTTCACGTTCTGGTCTTTGCTGTAAGAGAAGGGAAGAGATCATTCTATCTCTACCTGAAGCATTGCATCTGCTCTCGTTTGCCTGGAAACCTTCAAGCCTGCTGCTTGTATATCTGAATTGATTTCCTTAATTTTCCCATATTTATTCCCTAAAGATGGCAAGAGGATTTTTTTTTCAATTTCTTCTGACTCCTCCAGATTTGATGGCATCTGCATTTACAATATAGCTTAAAAGGGCTTAAAAGGGCACACTTTTTTTTTCCATTTCTATATTTTCTCATAAGGCTCCACTGACAATTCATCTTTGTTCCTCATTCTTGGGCATGAAAATAATATAGCTGAGAAAATAGTATAAAGCATAGACTACTTTTTATTGATATATATATAGCTTGCCTGACCAAAGCTTTATTTTCAGATGCTATCATTTCCTCTTTAGTTTATCAAATTCGGAAATTGTGTGGGATTCTTGATCCGCTATAATTCAGAAATACATTTAGACTGGTAAAGACGTTCCAGAGGAAAATAAAACTGTGGCCTTCCAAGAACTCTGTCCTATCTGTAGAATAAAGAAAGAAGCAGACACTGAAATGCTGAGTCATCAATATAAGCCTACAGTCCATTAGGGTTATTTTTATATCTTTATTATGAATAAGTATGTACATTGTATGAGCAAATCTTGTGAAGGTGTCCCCATTTCCCTCTTCGCTGTCTCCTCCCCACTGGGCTCCTTCATCAGTGCACATACTGGATCTGTCCATAGTTTACGGGGTTATGAACTACCCCAAAGGTAGCCAGTTTTTCTTTCTCTCTTTTTTTTCTTCTCCCTTTGTTTATTGTTGCTAAGGGTGGCAATGTCTCTGGATATTCTCCCCCACCATGCCTCTTACATTCTTTATGCCCCCTCTTCTGCTCAGTTCCCTGAGTCATAATGGGTGAGTTTTCAGTCAGTTCTCATTGGACAAGAAAGAAAAATGGAAAGCAAAAAGTCATTGCTTCATCAGATTGTATTGTTATCTAATATGTACTTGCCACAAATATAGATGCATACACACATGTAGCCTTGAAATGTTTCCACTGAAGTATACAAAAGGCTTACCAATAGAAGTAGCTTAAGGCAGGCAGAACACACATGGTTGGCTATTGGGATATTCTGTTATCAGGCTAGAAAGTGAGACATGTCTTTAGTGCTGAGTTCACAGATTGCATTGGGCATGTTTACTTGTATTGTCCTCATCACAAAGCTTATGATATAACATAGCTAAGAGATTTGTCAACTAATATACAACATATTATAAGTGACAAAGACCATAGAAATTCAATAAAGGTAGACATGAATGATGACTCATAAAATGTGTTTATGAAGAAGTAAGTAAACCCCATATTCATTTTGCAAAGTGTCCAAGTGAAGGAAATGGTGGTGTGTGGACACCAAGACAAAACTCTGGATGTCTTTTTTTTTTTTTGAAGTAAGACCAATCGAGAGACATATCATGTTTGTTTTCAAAAGTATAAATTTTTACCCATTTTAGGAGGATATTACCAACTGGAGTGTGGCAAAGAGCATGAACCAATCTGTGTCTACTGGAGCAAAGATGAACATAATTCATCTTTGGTGGCTCTCACCAAAAGGAAATAGCTCCAAATTGTGTTGGGTGTGGAGGTAGTATGTGTCAACACATGCAAATAAAACATCAAAATCCATTTGTTTGAGAATGTTGTGTGAGCTCTTGGCCTCCTAGAAAGTATTTGACATTCTGCTTTCCTGCAAGCTGAAAATAAATGAGTTATTTGCTGCCACCTGTGCTGGGTGAACTTGATTTGTTCTCATAAGACCTATATGTAACATTGTTGTAGATAAAGGCTGCTTATTGGTTGACTATATGAAACCAAAGTGGCTTGAGGAAGTCTTTAAAATTTCTCTTAGCACTTGCTTTCACAACTTCTTATATCACTGAGCAAACATTTAACAAGAATAAAAATTAAAGTAATATTTCTCCTACTATATGAAATTTATAATGATGGATTATACTAGCTTTTCCCAGACCATTCTAAGACCTAATGTGTTCAGTTAATATTTTAAGGGTACATGTTCTTGTACATTTCATCTACAGAGGAGTATGTTATAAGAAAAGCCAAACAGTTTTCACATGGGAAGGAAATATGATACACAACACATATACAAAAATATATGTCTGGATGCATATACATGTACATATATGTAATATGCATATCCAATTTGTTTTTAAAGCCATAGTTTATGTATATGCACAGATTTTCAGATGGTACTTGAACATTGGAAGAGAGAGAGAGAGAGAGAGAGAGAGAGAGAGAGAGAGAGAGAGAGAGAGAGAGAGAACGCAGCAGGGCCACCACCTTGTGGGTTGGGCTTATGTGGGTACTGGGGAATTGAACCTGGAGCCTTAGGCACTGGAGGCAAGTGCTTTAACCACTGAGCCATCTCTCCAGATCCTCACTTTCCTTTTCTGATGAGGCATATCCCTAGTGTCCAAGCTCAAGGGTTCACACCAGGCAGCGGTGTCTGATGAATCATGGCATTTGTGAATATTGGAGTCAGTTACTTGTGCTGAGTTAGTTACTCATCTGTCCTGATGTCTTTGAGGTTACTCAGCACAGACTTCCGAGACTCTCTAGTCAGTGAATCCGTGATTTCTAATTCCCATCAGCATCTATTCAAGAAATGGAATAAAAATAATTATTTCTTTGTAATTCTTGTTTTTTTTCATTTTAAATGTGTTGTGTATTAATAGGATTAGTCACAATCCTTGAGTCACAATGCTTTTGTCATCAATGAGTTGGAGATGTACAGCTCATGTTTATGTACCTACTTATTTTTAATAATAAACATCTGTGGCCATGTCTCTGCAGATTTGAGTGAACTCACATCTCACCACACATTCCTGCTCCACCATCCGTCCTCCCCACAGTGAAGATTCCTCAGCGTTTCCTTGGCTTTTGGTCTGCAGAGGTAACCATATACCTAAGATATACATTTAAAGCTTTTTAAAAATATTTTTGTCTTCATTATCCATAATTACATACATTGGATGAGCAAATCTTGTGATGGTAGCCCCATTACACTCCTCCCTGTCCCCAACCCAGTGGGGACCCTCCTCATGGGCATACTGGATCAGTCTCTGGGGTAGGGGTTTGGTTATAAATAGCCCAGCAGGTAGCCAGGTCCCCACCCCCCTTTGTGTGTTTTGTGTTATTGCTGAGGGGGGCAATGTCTCTGGATATTGTCATCCACCATCTCATCCACCAAGGCTCTTACATGCTTTCTGCCCCCTCTTCTACTCAGATCCCTGAATCATGATGGGTGAGTTTTAACTCTGCTTTATTGTTGAGATCTCAAGTGTCTCTAGACTTATGCATTGGGTTGTATCTGTCTCTTTGACCTTTCCTGGGTTATCTGACTTGCTGTGGTGATATGCCTCATGCTTATCATGACACTTTCTCAAAGGTTTCATTTGGGGCCTACACAATAGGCCAGGGGTGGTTCATCTCTTGCCAGGTTACCAGGCATCATCCTGTGGTTTGTTGGTGAGTTGGGTTGACCATGGCTCTCTCACTGCCTTCTGAAAAATACAAACAGACTCTCCATCAGAGAGTGAGATCAGTATAGGTTAAACAAGACATACATTGCTAATTTGGCAAGATTCTATCAGGTACAGCCTCTCTGTAGTTCTCTGGTAGTGGAAAGTTCCCCTCAAGTTTTTGGTCCCCATAAGATTTTGCCATGGATCCCAATTCCAGTTAAGGGTTCTTTGTCACTGAGTGAACATCTCTTGGCCAATTTGAAAGCCATTGATTACCCCCAAGGTTTTGGTGCTGCTATTGCACAAGTGATCACTTCTTGACTCGTTGATTTCTCCCATAAAGCAGTGTGTTTAGCATTCTCATGACATCAGTCTGAATTTTATATCAGTAGTCTCTGCTTTTTTCAAATATTGTTGATCAACTTCCATACAGATTCAATGTCATGCCAATAAAAATCCCAGCTTCATTCTTTCAGACACAGAAAAAGTAATCTCAAAATTGAGTTGGAATGGCAAATGGTCTCAGATAGCCAAATCTATCCTCAGTGAAAATACTTCCTCAGGTGGTATCATCATTCATGATCTAAAGACATACTACAAAGCCATAGTAACAAAACAGCATGGTACTGGCATAAAAACAGATAGACCAATGGAACAGAACTGAAGACCCTGCCATTAGTTTGAGAAACTATGGTTTCTTGATCTTTGACAAATGTGCCAACAATGTTCGCTGGGATAAAGATAGCATCTTCAACAAATAGTGCTGAACACATTGTATAAATACATGTAAAAACATGAAAATAGACCCACTCCTCTCACCAGGCACAAAAATCAATTCTTAGTTTTTTTCATCAATGAAGTACAGACACAAGAAAAGACAAGGTAACTTTCTAAATCATAGCACATAGTTTATAGAATAGGGCATACTTTTCAAAGCATTTCTAGGGTGCTTATTATCATACTATAAGTTTTGAAACTGAAGACAGTTCTTTTGTTTTTAATTTTATTTATTCATTTTCAAGCAGAGAGGGAGACAGAGAGAGAGAGAGAGAGAGAGAGAGAGAGAGAGAGAGAGAGAGAGCGCACCACGGCCACCACCTTGTGGGTCTGGCTTATGTGGGACCTGGGGAATTGAACCCGGGGCCTTAGGCACTGGAGGCAAGTGCCTTAACCGAGGAGCCATCTCCTCAGCCCTGAAGGCAGTTCTTATTTCTAGTACAACATAGATCATTGCACCAACATGAACAAATCTCTCTCTTATTAAGTCAATTTGTGCTAAAACTGACATTTTAATAGATGTTTTGGAGTTTGCAGTCTAGATACTTTTAACAAAGTTCAGTGACACCTTAGGATGGCTTTTGACAAGAAAAGAACACTTCAAATTTGGTTGTCATGGTTTGATCCAGGTGTCCCCCACAAACAGTTGAATGTGTTCTGATAGATCGATCCTCAGCTGATGGCAGTTTGGGTTTTACAACCTCGATGAAGCTGTGTTGTTGGGGGCAGGCTTATGGGGTTATAAGCCAGCTTCCCCTTGCCAGAGTTTGGCACACCTTCCTGCCGCTGTTTGCAGTGCTGTGGCAGAGGTGATGTCCAGCCCTCTGCTCATGCCATCGTTTTCC
>PVHP010003939.1:37845-55687 GCA_004024765.1 Zapus hudsonius | reverse complement strand
AGCTGACTGCAACATTGGTTACACCTCAAAGTCTTTATTTGTACTTTGAAAACATTTAAGTTGGTTAGCTTGTTGTATAAAGGCAGCAATCCTAATGATCACAGTCTGCCTGTCTCTCCTCTTCTTGTGCTGTGCACACAGTGAGCACACGTGCTTGCCCTTGTAATTCCTCAGGGACCTCTGTCAATGGGCTTTAGTTTTCAATTCCAAGGACAACATGAGAAACTGATACAGAAATTTGGGGTTCCTCTGCCATGTACCGATGTAGGACAATGCACAGATAATCTGGGGATATTTCATGACCCTTGTGTAATGAACTCAAAGTCTGAAATCCACAGGCCAGAGGATAAATTTCAGAATGATTTTATTATAGCTTAGAGCTTGAAGGAAGAGAAGCTTCAAGAAAGAGAGGAAGACACAGCTCTTGTCCAAGACTAGGTTCCGAAAACCTTGACAGAAAGAGGAGGGAGCAATGGAGACAAGAAGGGTTTTGAGAAACCCACCTCGAGTCTCATGGTGGACATTTTTAAGAGCCCGGGAGATGGGTGGGTGTTCAGCTATTTAATACTGATGTGCCAAGATCTGGAGTCAAGGTCTCTGGAAAAGGGCCATCTTCCCAAGTATATTATTTCTCCAGGCAGAATATGAATGTACTCACTAAGAGGGCAGAGATTAGGAAAGGTCAGCTCTTTCTGACATTTCTGATCCCTATTAAAGTGTAATGACCTATATTTTCCTCTACAGGCCCAATGACAATTACTGCATTTAGCCAAGAGAAAGCTATTCACGTTGGGCTCCTGTCACCCCTAAATTGCTTAGCCAATGTCTATCTCCTCTGGGACCTCCATGAGTAAATCCAGTGGGATTTTAACATAGCATTTTATTGCCAGGCTATGGATTGTTATGTCCTAATGAGTTTATCCCCCTCCAGAACCTTATCATGAAAGTGAGCTGTACATTCAGAAGACTTCTCGCTTTTCAAATTATCATGATGTTTCACTTAATGAGGGTGATGTGTGTACTCTTCCTTTGTGGAAGAAGACTTCTCTTTAATGTCTTAAGCGTAAATTGTTTGAGTTTCAAGAAGCACGTATTGTTAATTAGTCCTCCAGGATTCGGTGGTCAAGGCTGCTCTCCCTCCAGCAGGTCCCTTCGCTGCAGGGAGATGCTGCAGACCAGTTGGCCTTCAGTTTGTAGCCTCAGAGTCCCCGGCTCTTTATTCTGCCCCGCTGAGGACATGCTCCACACATCAATCAGGTTTCCCAGGAAGCTAAGAGAGGTAATTCTTATTTGCATTTGGGGCATTTAAAAACTCAAAGCTCAGAGGTGAGGAAACTTACTTCTAGCTACTTCCCCAGATTACAAATTCCCCCTGGGGCTGCTCTCTTTCTGTTGGTTTTATCTACATTTCATCTCCTTAAAAATTCCTGTGATACCACCACACACATATCCTGGGACTCCAAGGCACTGAATAAGAAGTATATTGAGACCGTTTGAGTTACAAATCTTCACTTTGTTTACCAAATCTCTCTCAGCCAAGGAGAACTGACTGAACCATCATCCACAATGACAAGAAAAGGTGATTATTTATATCACCCATTGAAAAAGTCACTATTTTGTTAAAAGTAAATAGTACTCAGGTATTCCATACATGTCTGTTGAGAGTAACCTGAGATACAACCACTTAGAATGGCCTGGGTCATCTTCCCCAATGGAAAGAATTTCAGGGTCTTTATTCCCACCAAAGAACAAAGCAAAAGTTCTCTACAAGGTCTTTTTGTAGAGTTTAAACCAAATTTAAAACTTCCCTTTTTTTTTTTCTTCTCTGGCCTCAAAGTTACATTTTAATTACAGTGCAATAATTTGAGGAGCATTGGTAATAGGGAAAACTTTCAGACCTTTTGTTCTTTAGTGCAGTCAAGGGAAACCTCATTAGAGGGGATTTTCTTAGTTAGCAGGGCTTCGAGGTTAATGAGCTGTGAGTGATAATATAGAGCAGTAATCCCCCCTCACGGTAGCTTGTTGTATTTTATACATTCCTTAATCTCAATAGGAAGAGAGGTTGATGAGAGAGGGGGAGAAGGAGCCAATTTAAGGGGCTCAGAGATGTTCCAAAAATTGAATTATTGGTATAAATCATAATTGAAAACTTCACACAGTCGAAACAGAGAGGCTGAACAATGAGTGGGTATGAAAAAAAAACTTTCTTCATAAAATGTTTCTGTAATAAAATGGTGAGTGAGTGAGTGTGTGTGTGTGTGTGTGTGTGTTTCATTCTTCACTGAGAGACGTTTCCAAATATTAGCTTCAGTAGAGGCTAATTTACTCTTGCTGTCATAAGAAAGTTTAGAGACATAAATCTGAGCTGAACTTGATAAAAACGAGGGACAAGAGGAGGCAAAGTGACAGGGATAGCAGCAAGAGAACATCCTGACCTGAAAAGAATTCAGGGGATATAACTATTGTGAGTAATCGTCCAGAGCTACAGATCCTCATCAATGAGATTTCAGGGCTCCCAGCAGTTTCTTTTGTTCATCTCACTTGCCAATCTCTTTCTTTCTTTCTTTCTTTCTTTCTTTCTTTCTTTCTTTCTTTCTTTCTTTCTTTCTTTCTTTCTTTCTTTCTTTCTTTTTTTTTTTTTGAGGTAGGGTCTCGTTCTACTTCAAGCTGATCTCGAATTTACTATGTAGTCTCAGGGTGGCCTTGAACTCATGGCAATCCTCCTACCTCTGCCTCCCAAGTGCTGGGATTAAAGACATGTGCCACCACGCCTGGCTTCACTTGCCAATCTCTTATGGTTTGTCATAATCTGGAAGCCAACTCAGTTCAGGCTGGAAGGTCAAGGGCACAGGGCTTCCTTTCAAAGCCAGGTTCAGAGCTTGATTGGTGACACTATGACGTCACCTTCCTCACTGACACCTCTGTGCAGGTTGACCCTCCTGAATCAGCAGTGTCACTGTCAGGCCCTCCTAAAACCAAGTTCAGAATCTTTGTTTCAAAACTTAGTCTCTGTCCCGTTATGGTGCTATATCAGCACAATGCCTCGTACATGTCTTTCTTTGATTTCTTCCTCATGAAGAAGATGCTAGAGCCAGACCTGCTTTCTTCTAAATATGAAACTCTTCCTGTCATGGTTTGATCCAGGAGTCCCTCATAAATAAATGCATGTGTTCTGAGTATTTGAGCCCCAGCTGATGGCAGTTTGGATATTAGAACCTCAATGGAGCTGTGTTTTCGGGGGCAGGCTTATGGGGTTATAAGCCAGCTTCCCCTTGCCAGTGTTTGGCACACCTTCCTGCTGCTGTTTATAGTGCTGTGTGGAGGTGATGTCCACCCCTCTGCTCATACCATCGTTTTCCCTGCCATGATGGAGTCTCCCCTTGAATCTGTAAGCCTAATAAACCCATTCCTCCACAAGCTGCTTTTGCTTGGGTTCTTTCTGAGCATCAACTAGAAAGCTGACTACAAAACTCCCCTTTGCTCATTAAGTTAAGACTTCATAGCATGTTCTTCTCTTTCACTTTGAGATACCTGCCTTTGTCTCTGCTTCTAGCATTCAGCTTAGAAAAGCAGGTAAGGAAAAAAAATGTACTTATAACATCAAATCTTCCTTTTTACCTCAAATAAGGAAAGAGAAAAAAAAACTCCACCTCCTTTATCTCTCAAAGTACTATTTTCAAATGTGTGAAAATATTATGAAGCAAAAAGTCAATGTGCTTTATAATTCAAAGATGCTTCTAACATTATTGACATCGTACTAATTTTTTAATAAAACTAATGATATTTTAATACTGAGTACCTAGGAAGAATGTCATTTTATGATGAAAGACGATGCCATAAATCAAATAGATTTTACATCAAGAAAAATCAGACACATTTCCTTATTATTTTTCCATAAATGCATGAAGTTTAAACTACCCACCTATGCCTTTGGCTATTCTTGGGTGGGTTTTAAAAATCACACTTGTAGTGGAAGAACAGGGATCAAGCTAAGAACCATCTCATCCATGGTCGCTTAAAAAGCAGAGGTTAGGGCTAGGTGTGGTGGTGCATGCCTTTAATCCCAGCATTTGGGAGGCACAGGGAGGAAGATTGCCATGAGTTCGAGGCCATCCTGAGACTACTCTTTCGGGGTTCCTCATTCTGACTCATCCTATAGGAAAGATGCCAAAGCCTGCCTTCATTGAGGCTCCTTGCTGGCAGGGAATTCCTTTCTAATTCATGTGTACATGGGATAAAGCCAGGGATCATGTTCATATTTTGCATCCACACATCCAGGGACCTGAGACATCAAAAACACTCCCGAATAAAATGCATGTTGATCTTGTTCTATACAGGTGACAGATTCAAGTGCAATGGCTCTTACCAACTTCTCTTACCCAAGTGTTTGGGATGCAGGGATAGGACTTGAATATGCTATATTTCTTTATTTTTGTGAGATCTGAAGTTTGTCAGTTATTTTGTATCATCCCATCAATTTGAAATATCTCTTCTATCTAAAAATGAAGTGAAAGCCCCTATATCTGCAGCATTTATAGGAATAAAATGAAATAATGCATACAAAATACTTTAGATAGTGCCTGACTGATGTGTATATTTTATCTTAGGAAACAAAATAGGATGTCTGTTGTATATAATATGTGATATTATATTTAAACAAAAAAATAACAGAGATGGTACCAAATCTGTTGTAGTCAGCCACACGCCTCTGGGATGAATCTTCAAACCAGGCACAGTTTATGGGAGGAAACGATTTATTCAAGCTACAGATGAAGGGGAAATCCCATAAAAGTGAAAGAGGCTGGTCCTCTTTCACAGGTCCAAGCAGAGAGAGAAACCCATCACCAACACCACACACAGAACAGCAAAAAAGCAGGAGGGGCCAAGGAAAGAATTCTTACACCTTTATATAGCCCTAGTGTGGGGTCTTGCAACCCTATCCCAGACTTAATTGCTTCCTGAGTTTCTGGAATTTCCTTCCTGCATGGCCCACATAGGAAAGGATGTTTACTTCTAGCTCCTTTGAGCTTCCTTACATCCTGCCCCCTATTGAGAGGCTGCCTTCTTGTGAACATCCTCAGAGACCCACCCAAGATTACTTGAAAGGCCAATTGAAAACAAAACCATCACAGTCCACCCCTTGTCAACTTGACATCAAAACTGTTAATACTGAGTAGGGTTTATATAGTGGGAGCCCTTAGATGAGTGATGGAGGAGCTTATTGCAGTGTGAGAAAAGACAATAAAAGAATACCTGGGAACTTCTAGGTCTCATTGTCAGTGTTCACACTATCATCCCACACCTGATTAGTTCATCAGCCTTCTAAGTGATCCTGACACCCACTGCTCTATTTTATTCCCCTCTGATTTTTTTTACCCCATGACAACAAAAAGAAACAAACACAAAAAGTAATAGTAATCAGAACAGCATAGATCAGAATGAACCCAAAAGCCAGGCATATTATAGCAGGGTGAGCTGAGGATTAAAATTTAAATAATGCACAGCAGAAATTCCAAGGTACCCCAAAATTTAAGGAGTACCTGAATTCTTGCCTACACAGTTAAAATATTAAAATCATAGGTAATAAAATATTAAGGTATAGTGGGAGACTTTATTATTTAAGGGAATATGGGGAGTTACAGAGTTCTCCAGCCATCAGGGTCAGGAGAATATAAGGGAGAGAATTTAATAAATCTGTGCTGCTCAGCCAAAACAAGCAGCAGAAGAGGTATCAGAGGGAAAGGTTTACTTGGAAAAGAATCCTGAGCCTCCCCCCCCACCTCAACCCAACCTTTAGGCCTTATCTGGAAAATGAACTACTCCTTTTGGTCAACATGTGGAAAAAGAAGACTAGCCTTTTGTTCTAGGGAAGCTTTTTAAAAGTTCCCCCCAGGTAAGTCAGAGAGACAGCTGATTGATCTATACCTGACCAACCAGTTTTTGCATCTAGTTTTGAGCTCTGGCTAGAGATACCTCCCATTCAAGGGGAGGAGGGTCCATGGAGCTTTCCTGAATTATCACAGTATCTCCAGAGAGTAAGAGAATTGAGCTCCTGATCTTTGTTGAACACATTATAAATGCAGGTTGCTTCAGTGGGTCACCTCCTTCTGTGTTCTCTGCGGCAGAAGCTCCTTTTAGTAGTCAGCCACCTGTTGCTGGCATGAATCTCCAAACAAGGCACAGTCTATGGGATGAAAGGATTTATTGAAGCTACAGATCCATGGTAAGTTCCATAATAGAGAAAGAGGCTGGCCCCCTTTCACAGGTCCAAGCAGAGAGAGAAACCCATCACCAACACCATACTCAGAGAACAGAAAGCAGGCAGGGGGGCCAAGGAGAGAATTTCTTCCCCTTTATATAGCCTTAGGGTGCGGTCTTGCAACCCTTTGTAGACTTAGTGGCTTCCTAACTCTCTGGAATTTCCTTCCTGCACTGCCCACAAGGGAAAGGATGTTTACTTTTAGCTCCCCTAAACTTCCTTACATCCTACCCCCTACTGAGAGGCTGGCTTCTTATGAAAATCCTCAGAGATCCACCCAAGATAATTAAAAAGATCAAGTTGACAACAAAACCTGTTACACTCCTCTTTGTTCTCAGCCTAGCCCAATGTCTCATTCATCAAAAATCCTGTTCTGGCTGCTTCTGGACTTTCTCTTTCCATCCTCAGAACTCCTTTCTTCAAATCATGTAACCATCTCCTTGTCAGTTTGATGTACATATCTCAGGGGTCTCAGACCCGTCTTTCTGGTAATGTGGTTGTATTTGGATCATTATTAACATTTCATGATTTTCTTTTCTCTCTACAAAGAAGAATACACATGCTTTGAACAACAGGACTCTCTTTCACTTCTATGCATCTTAGCCAGTGACTAAGGCAGTATTCTTATACCTGATGTATTGTATGTGTCCAGCTATGATGTGGGCATTGGGAATCCCAACGGCTTAGAGTCACACCACAGTTGAAGCTTTCTGGAAGCCTTACATAGCAAACAGTTAAAACTCTCCTCTTTCAGCCTTGGGATATATTTGAAGAAACCAATGAAAATTCCTGGCCTACCATAAACTATAGGTAGCTATGTCACCATAGGACCTTAAGAGCTCTTAACAGCCAATATTGAGAACATCTACAAGTAGCTAATTGAAAAGGCATTTCATTCTACTTAAAATATCATTTATAATTTATCTAGCTGGCTAGCATGAGCAGACAAAAAAGGTGGAAGGAAAAAATGAAATATAGTATCACATACTATGCTCAAATAGGCTTTAAGACAGAGAGGGGTACATAAATAGGGGGTTGGGTCATTTGTAATATTTAAATGAATAATTTAAGTATCTCCGATAAGCCAGTTGAAATAAATTAGGAGATAAAGTGTAATATTACCACAGTGTCATATTGTTGGTGACAAGAGAATTAAAAGAGCAAAGGAAAAAATAACTGGATGGTACTATTTTAAAGGGTAAGCAACGCTCACCAGCAGCTGGAGGAAGACATTAAGGAACAGAGCACAGTAATGTTAACTGCTCTCCTGGTAAGAGTGGTAAATGAAATAAACCCTGGCATCCGGGGTATCATTAATCTATAGTGAATAATAGCACTAGTACTGTAAGGGGATTAAAAAGGGCATTGTAAACATTTGTGGCTGTATAATATACAAATTAAAAATGTGATAACGCTTGCAGCTGCATAGTCTACAAATTAAAAAGTGTAATAGTGTGGCATTAATTACTGGCTGATCAATCCCCATAATTGCTGGCATGGAGATGAACAATTACAGGTCCAGAATGTTATTTGAGAAAGAGACATTGACCTTGGATCTGTAAGGAAAGATCCTCTGTTATAAGGTATTTCAGGACCCTATCAAACTCAGTTCCAGTATTTGTAGCAGCCGCCAGCTCAGCGTAGGGCTGTAATCACCTCACTATTTCTTTCGATTATGGTGCCAGAGGGGTTAGACAGTGTTTTCTCTTTTTGAACAGAAGCACCCAGTGACCTTCAGCCTTCTGAAAATAGGACCATCAGGCCTCATTTCCAAGTTCAAACAGTTTTAATAAAAATGAAATAGCGGGAGATAATGCGTTTTATTCTCCTAGTCCAACGGAACCATTTCAAAAGTTGGAAAGACAAACTTCCTTTAGTGTGAACGTTTCAGCTGGGAATGGGACTGGACGGCTGAGCTGCTCTGATCAACTATTTTCAGGTCAATAACACCAAGTCAGGTAACCAGAGACCCAAACATTTGATGGCCACTGAAAGTGAGTGCTTCATCTATTCTCTGTCTCTCCCTACAGCCATACAACAATGCTGTGCTCTGGTTAACGTTTGCTCGGTGGCATCTTTTAAGACAAGTAAGTTGGGATCCAGAGGAAAGCTTGGACTCAGCTGTGTGGCTTTGGCCAACAGTTCTATATTTATTCCGTTCTCGTTCTGGATTAAAACCTCATAGACTCAGGCTGGAGAGATGGCTCAGTGGTTAAGGTGCTCACCTGTAAAACCTAACAACCAGATTGATTCCCAAGTGCCCACATAAAGTCAGATGCACAAAGCTCTGGAGTTCATTTGCAGTTGCTGGGGGCCATGGTGTGTCTTCTCTCTCTGCCTTTCTCTGTCTCTTTCTGCTTGCAAATAAATAAATAAAAATACTTTAAAAAAACTCATAGACTGAATTCTCAGTCTCCTTCATTCACTTCCTGGATCTCCTTACCATTCACTCCAAGCTCTTTTCCTCAAGGTCACAGTAATTTCTAGGACATTACCTCATCTCCCCTTGCTTCACTTCACTTCTCCTCTACTGCCCTTCTTAGGAAGGCAGGTTCTTCTCACCATTCCCTTCGTCTATCACCTCTTTAATGGTTTAACCTGTGATAACATTCCTGGTTCCTCAGCTCTGTCTTATCAGTAAACTAATCCCTCACCTTCACTCCATTTGTACAAGTCAGCTGCTCATTGCACTAACCCTGAAGCAGGGGATTTTATGAAGAAAAGGTGTTTATTTATACTCATGGTCTAGAAGTGCAAATCTGGGGCTGAGTCTGCCCATGGCTTTTTGTTCGCAACGCCTCTGTAGCAGAGGACCTCCATGGAAGGGGGGGTGGGGGGCGTGTGTCTGTGGATATAATCGTCCTGTGTCTCTTCTGTAATTCACTCATGTGTTCCAGCCTGACCTATGTGAATCCCATTACTTCCCAAGGCCCCCACTTCTATCCCCTTTACTCCAGAGAGGTTTGCACCCTCTTATCACTGTCAGGATGTAGCTTCGGGGTTTAACCTCCTGGGTGTTTGTAGCAACTCTTTTTAGGGTGTCTTGGAGTTAATCTCCAGTTTTCATCCTTTCTCCGTCCACAGAAAAGCCATCAAATATTGGCAAACTGGGCTGAGCCCCTCATACTTGACAGGAGCCATGGCAACAGAACTCACCCCTGTCCTCTTGGGATTGAGATTGGCAGAGCAACCAGTGTTTTCTAAAATTCCACATGTCTCATCCAGGTCCATCGCGGTGGCTTGCCTATGCTATCCTCCACTGTTCTCCACACCATTCCCTATATCCACTGTTATTCCCCTTTCAGCAGGAATCTTCCTCTGTGTCCAAGATGTTGTCTAGCCTCACATTCAAACCTGGGGAGAACCCATTTTTTAATTTGTTTCCCTCAGGGCCTCTGAGACAGAATGTCAGACAAGAAGAAAGGGAATGAAAAACACTCTCAAAGAAATTTTTTTAAAGCAAAACAGAAAAAAGTAAAGCAAAACAAAAAAATTAAGCCAAAAAAGAAAAAAATGAAAAGAGAAGAGAAAGGAAAGGAAGGAAGGGGAGGGGAGGAGGGGAAGGGGAGAGAAGAGAAGAGGAGAGAGGAGGGAAGGGAGTGATGGGGGAGAGAAGAGGGGAAGGGAGGGGAGGAGAAAGGAGGGGAGGGGAGGGAAGGGGAGAGGAGGAGAAGGGAGAAGAGAATAGGAAAGAGAAAAGAAAAGAAAAGCTCTCTCAGTAGCCACAGGCTTCCCATTTGAGACATACAAATGTCAGGGTAGAATCTAAGGTCAGTAGCATCCTGTCTGCAGAAGGCCGTGTGTGCTCCCTACATCAGGGACCACATTTGGGACACATATATAAGAATATTCGGGCATACTCTGATACAAGTTGTATGTCCAGTGGTCAGTGCTGTATGACATATTTCCTCCCCATTGAAGGGTATATACAATTGCTTTCAGCTTGAGATTCCTGAGATTCAGGTGCCCCCTGTGCCAGCTACATGCAGTACGGAGGGAGGTCTCGTGACCGCATATAGGATACCAGGAGTCTCTGGAACAATGAGCTCCATCTAAGGTTGTGTCTTTGGGGTCTCCATGCTCTGTAAGTAAGCCCTCACCCTGAGGCTGAGGAATGAGCTTCCGTGGAGGGGTCCTGATATAGAGAGCCCCCCTGAAGTGATTGCTGATATGTGTCTCCATACTTCTGGATGGGGATCAGGAACTTCTAAAGGTGGCCATAGAGAACTTAGCTGTGATGCAGCCATTCTGGAGTCCACAAGCTCTGTAAGGAGGGATGAGATCCCAGGAGTAATTTTGACACGGGAAGTTCCATCAAAGTACTTCTTTGTGTGATCTGCACTCCTGTAAACAACCCCTCACTCTGTTCTGCAAGACACCCCAATAAACTCATTGGTTCACCCATCTGCTTTTTTGTAATTGTTCTTTGGTGGATGGTTTGTGCACTATCTGGGGGAAAGACGTGTGCTTGTGTCCCCCCAGGAAAAGTCTCTCACACAACCACCAATAATTCCTTTTACAAATAATCTGGTCAGAGTCAATAATGTGTTTTGATGTGGAAAAGAACTTTAATCCCTTTGCTCAGCCAAGGCCAAGTTATTCAGCAATTAGGAGGGAAAAGGAAGAAGACAGCTTAAGGTCAAAAGGTAAATCATACACCTGAGGACAAGGTAGGGACATTGGAGGAATAACTGTCCCCTTAGTGAAATATATAATTACAGACACCAAAATCTGCTCCTCATCAAGCCTGCTCACAGTTCCCAACTGATGTACCCTTCCCCTTTCTTCTCTTCCCATTTCCTTTCCCTCCTCATAACAACTGCTGAACATTTATTTTCTCCAACCTCCATGCTCTATGGTTTTCGCTAATATCATCAAATCGCCCTTCATTCTAAATTCAAAGTGCATTTCTGAATTCACTTGTCTATGAGATAAAGGACTCTGCAACAGGCCCATGGTGAAACTTCTTGGATTTACTTCTTTGTTCTTTTATTTATGGCATTTTCAAACACAATTTGATTTTTAATTATTATAACCCTCCCTTCTGTCCTGCCCACATTCCCTTCCTCCTATGTTTTCTCTCCTGTTTGCATGTCACATATATTCCTTTGCTCCCTGCCTCTCCCCTTCTTCAAGCTCATATTTTAATATTCACTTTTGCTTACAGATATATATATTCTCAAGCTAAGACCTGCATATCATAGAGAAATGTGTTTGTCTTTCTAAGTGTGAGTCATGCATGCACATCCATGCTGATTACTGGCTTATTTCTATCTTAACCAACTCTACTGTGTCAAACTGTGACTTCTTCATAACTACGGCAATGCAGAATGTACAGCTCTCCCCTCAAAGGGGATGAGAGATAGTTCATTCTGGAGCCACCTATGAGTGATCATAATCCAGAAATACAAACTTCCATGTTCCAATGTATTAACAATTTAATGAGAGTTTTATAGTTACAAAAGAAAAGCAGTAAACTAAGGCAATTTTCAAGTTCATGGGTGAAAACATGAAATAGGTGGGTCACAGCAAAGCTATAGGCTTCATGTGTTATCTGATGACATTCTTCACCTTTGGATGGGTGGAGCTGGTTGTCTGTAAATACATTCCAAAAAACACTTCAACTGATCACCCAATAGTCACAAGGTCAGACACAGAGGTGGACAATAATAGCCATTAAAGCAGTAACACAAGACTTGAACATAGAGTGTTTCTATTTCATAAAAAAGGGCTAAAGGTAGCCCAAGGTAATTAGGCTCTGAAACATTCAGTGATCACAGTGGTTTTCTTAATCCATTCAGCCTTGTTGGAAGTATATTCAGTATTTTGGGGAACTTTAGTTCCCAACCGCCATCCCATTTATAACCTGGCTAAAAGCTCCAAGCCCATGTATGACCTGCTCCTTATCTCCTCTGTCTTTTCCAACATTAAGCAACAGTGAACACTTGAAGGAAGGTGGCTGTGTTGTTTTAAACGAACATTTCTCTTCTGGGGGGGGGGATGTGTATGTTTGTTTGTAAACACAATCCCTATCTCTGCTTGATATTCGGAACTTTTACTGTAAGTATTGTAGTGAAGTAGATACAAACCAAGAGAAGTGCTTGGGAATTCACCATGAAAAGGTAGATAAGTCGTCCCTCACTGGGAGGTGTTTGCTTCCATTAGATCCCTTACAATGGAGACAATACTGACAGCAATGCCAACACTGTCATAAAGTTGGTAGTTAACAAGGGTAACTCACGGAACTCATTTGAGTAATAGGAACGGTGATCAATTCCTGAGAACCAAATGTATTTTCTCCCTTAGGTATGAATTTTTCCAGGCGATCTTCACCACACACAATACAGGAGAAACTTTCAGAGTTAAAAATAAATAAATAAATAAACACCTGCAAACCATCAAAGCCCAGTTCAGAGTTTCAAAAAAAATGGTGGAGCAGGTCTGGATCCATGACTATCTAATTGTAGACTTCATTATATTAGCCATCGTTTATAACATTTCCCTAGCTCCTTTCCCAGTTAAATTATATTTTTATTGATCAGCTCATTTTTAAAATGAAAATACCTAATTCCTCTGTTGTTTTGAATTTGATCAAAGTACATTTATCCTTGTGTGGACATAGTGTTAACCTGCAAATTTTCTTTAAAACAATCTCCTCCGTACTTTAAAAAAAAAGAGACTGACATCAATGAAATTCTAATTTAAGCATTTAAAAAAATCACACATCACATGTACATACCAAACAGATCTTCAAATAATACCAGTCCTGTCTCCCAAAGTAATATTCATCAATTTTTCCACTTGACTTTTCTGTCTATTCATACAGTTATGCAGAGTTGAAATACACAATAGATATTGATTCGTTTTCTCACAGACAGTCTGTTTAAACCTAAGAAATCGGGAGGACATTTGGAGAGAAAGTATTTACATAAAATTTTTTTAATCTTGGAATTTTACTTGAATTAGGTCTGGGAATAAATCTTAAAAAATACAATTAAAGAAGCAACAATTTTCAGAAGCTTTTAATAGAATTTCTCATTTTATCAGTCAAAATAATTACATTTCTATTATTCCTTTGAAACATCACTACCGAAACCTTCACTAAAGAAAAAAAGGAATCCAATCGTTTAAAGAATGTTTATAATGGGATTGATGTACTAGGAAGTCATTACTCACAAATTAGAATTCAGGGTTTGGAAAGTAACTTTGCTACTGTGATGGAAGTTAGTACAAGTATACCATGAACAGAGACTCACTATGAAGTTCCTAAGACTGAACCTACAGCTAAAAAAAAAATAAGAGAGAGAAAACAAAGACAGATCAAAAAAGAAAGAAAAATGAGACAAACCTAAAAGGAGATTGTTTCCAAGAATGAAAGTTAACCTGTCCTAAATAGTCTAACTGTGGAGACAGTCAGACACCTCAGAGTCATGCAGGTTGCCCTGCACCCACAGAAAGAGCATCGTGCTGTGTTCTGAAGAGCAATGGAAACTGAGAATTAACCAAAGAACAATGTCAGACATCAGGGCTCTTTTCTGGCCTCTTGATCAAAAATATTTCAAAGAAACCCAATAAGTAAATAAATAAATAAACGTCTCAAATTGAAAAGGAAAAACAGGTTACAAAACATCACCAGGGGGTCTCGCCTGATTTTAATCATTTAATCTGAACCAAAGTCAGCTTTTGTGAATGAAGTCTCTCTGTTTGAATGAAGCAGTACTCGTCCATCTTCCATAAATAGCGTGAACAGGATCTTACTTCATTTCCCTGACATTGTTGGTAAGCATTTTATTAATCACTGTAACATCAGCTCTTTTAGAAGAACCCTCAATATGTGTCTTTGTCTCTTTAGATTATCTAGCTGCTAGGGGAAGCTACAGGATTCCATCTTTCCCCTGATCACCTACCTCAGATACAAAGACAAAAGCAGGCACAATTCAAGGTCATTGATTGGGAAAAGCACAAGATTATTTCTGTAAAAATTTATTCTCATCCATTTTTCATGGTTTTGGACTGACAAAAGTTTTCACAAACAGAACAGAGAACATGTAGTGTCTCTCAAGGGCAACACATTTCATATCCATATTATATCGATGCCAATACTGAGATACTGAATAGTCTATGTCTCTGGTCACAAAGAAACAGCCTCAGTGGTCCAGCCCTCCCTCAACTGTTGTCATTGGAGCCAGCCCTATGTCCTGTGTGTCTTTGTGCATGGGTATGGGGGGCAATACTAATTCCAGAACTCATAGACAGTTTTCAGTGGTTAAATGCATTCAGAAAATGCATCATATCAGATCTTTGTACTATTGATTCACAGTGCTCAAGGCCCACGGGAATGGTCTGAAGTTATATTCAATGAAGAAATGTGGGTAGCTGTAATTAACCCATGTGTTCTCAAAGACATCAGAGAGGTGGACACACTTTACACTGTTCTTTGATATTATGCAGGGCAGGCATTCCTCACAGCTTCAGTGTAAAGCATCTCTCTAACCTGATCTTTTGCATCCAACCTGAATATTCTCATGCTTACCTCAAACGCCATTTAGTGCTGTGAGCCTACCACAAAGCCTTCATGAAATAGCTAAACCTGTTTCTTAACAGGTTATAACATATAAAGGAAATGAACCGAACTTGCTTGGAGGTAAGTGTTTTTTTGTTTGTTTGTTTGTTTGTTGTTTTGTTTTTCTCCATCTCTTATCAATGGCTTTCTCTTCCTAAAACAAATAACTCAGCATTATGATGTTAATTGCTCTTCTTAAAATGTGAAAAATGACAACTTCATGTGATTGTCCCAATCACAGACAGATTCAACCATGCTTGGACTGAGTAATTGTAGATTTTTCTCTCATTTCATGTCCTAGAAGGATTTTAATTTCTGTCAACTGCTGGGTCCAAACACCTTCTGTAAAAGATAGATGTTTTACTCTAAATAGTGGCTTCACCATCAAATATTAATCTGTCTATATGAAAATGAATATAAAAAGAAAAGCACTATGGTAGAGGTACAAAAAGAGAATTTTATGAAAGAAAGTAGACACCAGAGACCAGAATAGAATGAGTAGAAGAATTCACCCAAGGCACTTTGAATGGCAAAGATCAAACTCCTTCTGGATATTTACAGCAGTAATTACTTCAGGGGGCCTTGTTTCATCATGGAATACTTTCTCTGATAAACTCTTAATATCCCTTTTATTGCCATGAATTCCATCCTGAGGATATTTCTCTCCTTTCCCCCTCTTCTTGATCCAGAACACTGTCATAGTGTTACTCATATGGCCTCCGTTTGTACTTATTCAGACCCCATACCACAGACTAGTAAACCATTTAAAATGCTAGACAAGGCTTTCATGCTTTACAGTGTTTGTGGCTGTTATTGTAGTATGGAGGTTAAATGTCCCTGAAAGACCAGTAGGTAAAGTATTGATCTCAGAGAGAAGTATTGTGGAGTGCTGTGGTCCTTCAAGAAGTGGGCTCATATGGAATGGTGAGATCTTGGACTCTGGATTCTTCCCTGCTGCCTAGCTCAAGATGTGAGCTTTGGCTCCAACATCTGGACCATGATGAGGCCCAAACACATCAGCATAAATTATTGGAATTAAGTCTCTAACTGTTAGCCCAATTAAAATTGTCTTCACTCTCTAAGTACCTGATGTCCATTCTTTTCATTGTGAAATACCAAAGCCATGCATGCTCTCCATTTTAGTTAGGTGATAATGATGATGGTGATTATTAGTTTTGATTTTAGACCCCAAGTTTAATTTGATGTTACTCTTCTTTGTACCTCTTCCATGACCTCTTACTACAACATCCTTTATTCTGCCAGATTCCAGCCTTCTGGAATTTCTTTGAGTCCCTCAATCCGATGCTTTCTCTCCAAAGTTTCTGCTTCTTGCACTAGTCAACTACTCTTCAGAGAGATCCTATCTCTTCTTCTTAAGATTCCTCTTATTAAAAGTCCCCACTTTTCAGAGATCCTTCCCTCAATTTCCAAGGTAATTAGGTATCCCTGTCATTGGTCGTCATGGACCCCCAAATTTCTCTCACCATTGTATTGACCCCTATTCTTGAAAAGTATTTACTTGTGCATTTGTTTCAATAGATTCTGCAGAATTTAACAGAAGAGCTATGTCATTGTCTGGGGATGAAGTTCAGTGGTCCAGTACTTACCCAGCACCTGCAGTGAGGAGCTATGTCATTCATTATCCAGGGATGAAGTTCAGTGGTCCAGTGCTTACCTAGTACATGCCAGTCTCTGGCTTCAATATCCTCTGTAAGAAAAAGGAACAACCGATAAAAATTACTGTCTAAGAAAGGAGGTACATCCAAAACATTCAAATGCACATCCCATGGATATAGCTCAGTGACTTAAATATAGGAAATAGTAAATATTGGCGGATATTAATAAGTAGAATCTCTTTAGGTCACAGATGGAAGAAGGGACGTCATGGAGCAGTAAACCGTGGTCAACTCTGTAAGGACAGCACTCAGTAGGATGGATAAACATAGATGAAGATTGTGTTTTCCCAAGCCTCTCACTTTCTAATTATGGATATCAGCTGCATGCGTGGTAGATCTCCTTTGTAATAGTGATTTCCTTTGGACAGATTACATATTACCAACTCAGGTTGTTGAGGAAAAGCTACAGTGTGCTATGAAAAAATTATCATTCATCTATAAGCAACCTAAAGCCTCTAGTGGAGGAACTGTCAGTGAAACAGAAGACTCACATAGGGATGGTAGGCAGCTACATTTGTGCAAAGAAGGAGCAAAATGAAACTGACTCTCCCCTTAATTTTTGATGCCAGCTCTTACCCTTAGTGAGGTCAAATTAAACTAGAAAGCTTTTCAGTTCAGAATACAAAACACCTCATTCCACAGTTCACATTTCATATGTTGAGATGAACTTATTAGAGACACACTATTTGCTGTGGCTTTCTGATACTGGCAAATGCTTTTAAATCTTCTAAATGTTTTTTAATGTGTGAAACGTGTTCTTTCCAAGGATGTGAAAATGAACTGAGGCCAAGTGGTAGTGGGTGTGTTGGCTATAAATCTACTCAGTACATAAATATATTCATATTGAATTTTTCATCACTGGGCAGACTATAAAATATCTACCTTGTTGATTGTGTTATTTGTAATTTGCAAAGTTCACAGAAAGTCATAACTTTTGCATGTGCATTTTATTCTATGGCATGTATAAAAGAACATTCTTTCCTTAAAACATGAAAGGAGACTTTAGTGAATATTATAGTTCTTCAGAATAACATCTAGACAAAACTGTGTTCACTGTTTAACAATAGATTTTTTTGCTTGTTATTTATATTAATTGCATGATTCATTTCTTGTTTACCAATATTCTTAGAGTATACAAAATGCTACTTTTAATATTATGCATAGAATCAACAGATATGACAATTCGATTTTTTCATATTTTATTGTAAAATAGTATATTGACATTTTTATTTTTTATATTTATTTTTTAAAATGTTTTATTTATCCATTTTCAAGCAGAGAGATACAGAGAGAGAGAGAGAGAGAGAGAGAGAGAGAGAGAGAGAGAGAGAGAGAGAGAGAGAG
>PVHP010003939.1:0-32205 GCA_004024765.1 Zapus hudsonius | reverse complement strand
TAATTGGGGAAGTCGGGATAACAACGCATGGTTTGCCCACTAAATAATGTAACTCATTATGGACAATAAATATTAAATTTAAAAAAAAAGTGAATTCTGACTCCAATGACTATGTCACTGACAAATGAATGACAGTTCTCCTGCTCTGGTTAGGACAAAACCAGCTGCTGCGACCCCAGCACCTCTCTGTCTCTCTGTCTCTCTCTGTCTCTCTCTCTCTCTCTCTCTCTCTCTCTGAATTTTTTTCAAATATAGCACATTTAATAGATATTCAGAAGTATGCAAAGTGATGAGTAACACATGTACATTTTGCGCAATGAAGATCAAAATCACAATCCAATGCAGAAAAGTCCAGAGACACTTAAGATCTCAAAAATTAAGCAGACTTAAAACTCACCCACCATGACTCAGGGATCTGAATGGAAGAGGAGGCACAAAGAATGTAAGAGACAAACAAGGTGGGGGAAAATATGCAGAGACATCGCCGTCCTCAGCAACAATACACAAAGGGGGAAGAAGAAAAAAAAAAAAATGTCTACCTCTGGTGCAGTTCATAACCCCCTAACCTATGGACAGATCCAGCATGTGCACAGAGGAAGGACCCCAATGGGTAGGGAGCAGAAAGGAGGGAAATGAGGACACCATCACAAGATTTGCTCATGCAATGTATATATTTATTCATAATAAATATATTAGCTGTAAATCAACAACAACAACAACAAAATCAAAAGCAAATTACCACACCCCGTAGCACTCAGACTGGATATTAAACCCTCAGACCTTGCCCATTACATCACCTTTTCTCCTTCCTGGGTAACTTTCTCTTTCAAAGAAGGAAATCTTAAAGCATTCCCATGACTAATACTGAGTGCCAGACCTGGTTATCAGAATTTAACAGTGATTACTGCATGGGCTGTCCACAAGGGTCTCATAATTGTTTGATGATTAAACAGGGTCCCGAAGATATGGATCTCAAGGACTGGAGGCAATAAGTGGGAACAACAGTCGTTTCCAGACACTCCTCTCCACAACCTGTGATTTTAAATCCCTGCTGCAATCACATCCCAGCCTTCCAAAGAGCGTTAAGAGCACAAAAGAAAGAACAAGAATATGATAAACAAAGTAGACCAAAAGAAAAGAGAAAGCAAAAAGAAAGAAAGGGAGAAAGACCTATTTAATCTCAACCATATTGGAAAGTGGACATTGTAAGAATTCTATATGTTTCATTTAATCGTCCTAAAAAGAAATACTATTTTACAAAGAAATGGTAAAATTTCTGGTAAGGACACACTGAGCTGAAACCTTACCATAAAACATAAGATCTATCCAATCCAATTAGAGTTGGTGCCAAAATTGGAATCCCAAGAAACCCACAAAGGTCCAAATGACAATACTTGGGGCAAATGGAAAAAAATCAAAGTAGAGCCTATTAAAGGCATTTGTCATTGGGGTGTGGCCTAGGAGGGAACCCTAAGAATGACCCAAGTGTCTTCCTCTTTTTCTCTTGGTGCATCCTGTCTGCGAGTGGGCAGCTTTGCTCTGCCACCTACTTCCATGGTGCCCAGGACCCCCAAACCAAAGCTCCATCCAATCCAAAAGTTGTTCATTCAGGTATTTTAATATTTACCACAAACTAACTCAGTATATTACTATAGATTTTTTTTAAAAAATCACTTGGTGTGGGTATCGGGGGGGTTGGCAATTATGTATTAAAGAAATTTAGGGATTTCCCACTAAGAGATGGAGAGATGGATAAACCATGTAGCGTTTCCCCTAAACCTGCTAAGGGACACCAAACACCCAGCCCTGCTAACTCCACAGGAACATACTTCCTCACCTTCTCCTTTAACAGAACTTATATCTACATCATTACTTCATTGTAATAAACCTCCATCCTCGGGATTGACTAATTTTATAGTGAAGATCACAATTGCACAGATAGAACTGTGAATCTTTATGAGATTAGATTGAAAAAATACAGCATCTTCAAATCAAATTAGATATATTTAGTAGCTTAACTTCATAGGAGATAGATTTTATTATTCATACTTTGCATGTGTATTTTAGTATTGATTATCATAAAATGAGTACCTCCATTATGTTCATTCTCATCCAAGCCCATTGTGGGAACATCAGCTTTAACAAACTACTTTAGATTAGCTCAATTCTAAAAGCAAGGTGGCTGGCTCTCATTTCTATCCAAGCAGGACAACAGCAAAATCAAATTGTAGCAAGTGAATTCATTTTCTATGAGCAACCGTAAAAATACTATGCCCCATTCTGGAAAAGTACTGTTTCTGAACCATAATTCCTGTGTTGCAGAGTTGAGTAATTACCATGGTGGAATTCTCTTTGAAGTTAGTAAAAGTTGGCATGGAGGAAGCTGAAAAAACAGATCTGATCGTGACAATCTTTCTCTGCTTCAGGCCAGGGGATATTTAAGAAGATGTTTACTGCAGGAACGACTGGATGAGTGTCTGACCAGATAAGGCAATTTGAGCACCTGATGTTGGGGATAAATGGGAAGAGACACACCGCCAAGCTCTTGTTCACATTTATGCATCAGTCCTGTGCAGCAAATTGCTTATTTCCTCTGTTATTTTCATGGGCTTTAGCATCAAAGAAATCTAGGTCTCGCAGGCAGGCAAGTTTATAAAAACACAGAATTCCAAATAGTTTAAGAAGCATTTGCCAGGGAGTCTAATTTAAAGGGTACACTGATGAAGGTGAGTTAAAATATTGTCAGGTAACAGCCAGCTAAATTCCACTAAGTTTATATTTAACTTGTGCAAAATATAAACGCATACTTGTGTTGATATGTTATGTGTTTATGTACATCTGTACCAAGGAGAGGAACAATATAGATGTACGCATGGGAGAGTTCAGTCACTGAATCTTTATGGCAGAATTGTATAACATATAATTAACATATGCACAGCTCAGTGGTACAGGAGATGCAGGATAGTTCATTGCTCAGATTCAAGTCCTCGCAAATGTCTATAAACTAGGAGACAAACACATGCATATGAAAAACAGCACACACTGCATTGCTCCATACTGTGTTTTACATCACAAAAATAATAATTCATAAAAAGCGGTACATTCCACATCTTTGACTAATAAGAATGATTAATTAATGGTGTAAAACTCCAGTCACATGGAAGTGATTGGTTCCTTTAGTGATTCAGACGATATTTATTAGTAACTTGTGCAAATGGTTAGAGAGCTTAAATAATGAGCAGAACACAGTCCTTCCCTCACAGAGCTTACAATTTAGTGGGACAGTGAAAAATGTGTGTCGCACATATAAAATATGTATTATTAACTGATTGCTTCATGTAGCATTCAATTATCAAAAGCAGTAGTGCATGCCTTTAATTGCAGCACTGGGGAGGAAGAAGTAGGTGGATCATTGTGATTTTGAGGCCACTCTGAGACTACATAGTGAATTCCAGATCAGCCTGGGTTAGAGTGAGACCCCACCCTCATCCCCAAAATGAAAATAGTGCCTGACATATCTGGTCTACATTTGCACATTCTATTTCTGGGAGTAAAGCAACAAAAGAATAAAATGAAGACTCAAGGGGCACTTAGTGCTATCACTTCTACCATGAGATTCTCACCTCCTATGCATCCTCCTCTAAAAGACTCTCCACAGTCCTCCCCTCTGTGCTCCATGTAACATTTTTGGAGAGAAAAATCTGTTGAAACAAAGAGTTTCTCATCTTGATGTGATGCTTAGGCGAGCAATGCAACATCCAAGAAAAGAATGTGTGATGAAAGAGTAAAGGTGGAATGCTACCATCTCTGTGCTGGAAAGCAGAACTTTTTCAGAGTCAATGCTACAAAGGTCAGTGCCTTCTGAGTAAGGCATTGTCTTCTTTATTTTGGTTTTCAATGTCTTCTACCGTTATTTTAAGAGCGTATGTGCAAGCCCTCATAAGTTCGAAAGAAGATCCTTGAGAGTAAGCTTTGTTTAATAACTTTTCATTCAGGCCACAAAATAATAACATACATACAACTGAAGCCCATCTCCAAAGAGAACACACACCCTTACCCTTCATATATCAAGGATTGAGATAGATCTAGATCTAGATATAGATCTCCCATCTATCTACCAAATGCAGAACTGACTAGCCAACAGATGCCATAAACCTCAGTTTCATCATGTGTTAAGTGGAGATGTTCACTTAACAATGGTTTTGTGAAGATAGAAACGAATACATGTGAACCCGGCACAAGAGGGAGAGCATACTCCAGTAACGTTGGTATTTCCAAGGCAGGGGCAGGAGGATCTGAAGTTCAAAATCATCCTTGGATATATAGGGAATTAAAGGTCAGCCTGGTATATATATGAGACCCTGTCTCAAAAATAAAGCAAACAGCAACTAGTGAATCAGGAACGTTTTCAGTGTTCAGTGACCCACTGGTGGTTCACACATGATGTGTGATGTCAGTGAGGGACATGGATTATACCATTGTAGGTAAGATATTTGTTTTTATCTGATGCTCCTAGATGGGATATAAAAAGAATGAGATAACAATACAGAGGAAGAACTATCTAGAAAAGAGGAGAGATCTCAGGGGATGGAAGACAGGGGAGAGGAACAGAAAAGCTGTTAGGAAAAGCATGATAGGACCATGATAAAATTACTGTATGTTCATAAAGTTCACACTAAAAAAAATTAGAAAAATGAGTACAAAATAATGAATCGTACTTAAATACCTTCTGTGATGGTTAGTTTTAAGCGTCAACATGACTGGATCTAGAATCATCTAGGAGACAAAGCTGTTAGGGATGTTTGCGAGGAAGTTTCTAGAACAAGCATAAAAAGTAGTCATCACCAAATGCATGGGCTAGAACCTAACTAAATAAATCAAGAAAGGAATTAGAGAACCAGCTTCATGTTTCCCATCTTCCTAAGTGTGGACACACCTCGGATAGTCACCTCCTCCTGCCATGGTCTCTCCCCACCATGAGGTACTATATTCCCTTTGAATATAAGCTGAAATTAACCCTTCCTCCCTTAAGGTGCATCTTGTCAGGTATTGGTCATAACAATGAAAATAGAAGAGGCATCAATTCACATAGAACTTAGAAGTAAAAAATAAAAATAAAGATAAATCCTTACCTCATGTAATAATAAATGTCAACTATATGCATTACCTACTTCCTGTCTCCTGACACCTCCAGATGTCAAAACAAGACTGTGTAACCCTGTCACTAGTCAGTGACAGCACAACAGCACCGAATCATCAAAATTAGGTGTGTAATTTAAAAAAAAACCCTCAGACATACAATTTGAAATTAGACTTAAGTTGTACCTAGTCCAAGGTCATCACAACACTTTGGGTCATGAACAATGCATACTTTGTTGATGGTGGTAATGACTTGCTGGCATCTGTTTAATTAAACTATAATGACCTCAAGGATAAAGGCCCTGACATCACCTTAACCTACATTTATAATAGGAGGTAATGCAAAGATGTATACTGTTGATAACAGTTGTTGATTCACAAGTTTGGTAAAAATAAGTAAAGGAGGAAAACTTGATCCTCTGATGAACTATACCCCCTCCAATTCCTAAATGTCATCTTGAAGATACAGATGTCGCTGAGTGTGAAATATTGCAACTTGATTATAGGGATTAGACTTTGTTAAATCATGTCTTAGTCTTTGAATAGTCCAGATAAAGTGAAAATGTTAGTGGCAGGCAGAGAAATTATGACATCTAAAATTCATTTTGTATCCATTGTTGTCATATTTATTGCCATTTTCAATGAATGTAATTATTTTTAAATAGCTCACACCATTTCCATATGCATCACTGCTGAATTGAAGAAAAAAATAGCCAGCATCATTCAAGGACAGTCTCAGGCACAAAATAACTAGGAAAAACCATGTCATGAAGCTATCTCTCACCTTCCCTTTCCAAGAGCCTTCGACCCTTCTGGAAATATCCATGTGTCATCGTCAAGTGCAGTCGAGTTCCCAAGATAGATGTGAGTTAACTTCATATTAAGGCAGAATGACTTGTTATTATTTTTCAATACCAGAAATGGGTAAATATATGGGCTGAGGACATAATTAATTTGGAAGAATACCTGCCTACTCTGTACTGGTTTTATCTCCAGTACTGTAAAAAAAAAGTACCTCAATCTATGCATCTGATGTATTTGTCTCCAGATTAACTCACATTCAAGAATGGTATAAAGGATTCCTATTAAAGACATGCAAGATTAAAACTGGAGTTTCTCTGCCTATTGGGAGGGGGGTATATTTTTCCACATCACAGAGATAACTTCATCCATATCCCAATGGTTTTAAACTTTAACAATTACCAAAATGTGCTCACTCTGAAACCATGAATAATATTCCAATGATTGAATGCAACCAAGGTTTATAGTAACTTTAAGGACTATTAACCAAGTTCCTATATGAATCCAGAGAGTGAATTGTATAAGCATTTAGAATGTGCTGATGATAAAGGGATTCATAAAAGTTGTTATGCTGATTTTATGTTGATGGATGCTCAAATATAAGGTGAGTTATTAACCAGAAGCAAGTGCAACTAATGTTTAAGCGTTATGATATATGTGTAATTGAAAGTGAATTTTGTTGGCAAAATGTGAAGCACAGTGAAAGAGAACGACCAAGTGAGTTAAAATAAAGATAATAGATTGATCCAGTGTGCCCACTGAGGAGGATACCCAGTGGATTGGGGTCAGGGGGGAGGAAATGGGGATACCAACACAATGTTTCCTCATACAATCTATCTAATTTTGGATAATAAAGATTAAATAAAATACAGATAATAATGCAGATATGTCTATCTGCAGCAGCGGGGTAAGGAGCCAACAATCCTTACTCCCAGTGGAGTCCAGTCCAATGGCATTTGAAGTGTTGCATAGATTTGCAGTATGTCCATAGATGATACTCAGCTGTGCCTGTTAGAGGATTCAAGTAGAGTTTCTTCCCCCTCCTTTTCATCTCTAGCCTCTGCTGTGCTCTTCCCTGTTTGCACACTAATTGCTGCCCTCTTTTTGCTGTTGTATAGATGACACATTGTTTACCTTCTCTTTGAAAGCTTTGCTAATTGGTGGAAGAACAGGGTGACTTCTTCAGAACTTGCATCTTGAAGCCTTGGTCTGATATCTGATATAGCACAACCTTGGATGCAATGATTGTGCTTTGAATACAAGGTACACATGTACAGACAAAGGGGCACATTTCTGACTCTATGCCCCTGGTTTCTTTTCTTTAATATCTTTATTATGAATAAATATATATGTTGTATGAGGAAATCTTGTGCCCCATTGCCCTCCTCTCTGTTCGCAACCCACTGGGCTCCCTGCTTGGTGCACATACTGGATCCATAGGGCAGGGAGTTTTGTTTCCTTTGTTGTCCCATTCACACTTTCAACAAAACCTTCACTTCATTACAAGAGTAGGCAGAAAGAAGATTAAAAATGCCCAACAAAGGAACAGATAAATGGCCTATCATTTAACTAAAAAATGCTGAGACATTGTGAATTGATGGGTTGTGTGGTTGGTCAATTTGCTGGCTGGCTGTTTGGCTGGAAGGTTGAATGGTTGGTTTGACAGTTGACGGGATGGTTGAGTAGATTGTCTGGTTGATTGATTAATTTGTTGCCTGCTTATTTCAATAATTATTCAGTTAATTGGTTGACTGCTTGATTGATTGGCTTGCTAGTGGTTTTGTGGACTTGATTCGTTGGTTGAACGGACTGTAGGTTGGTTGGTCATTTGGATTGTTGGTTGGCTAGTTGTTTGATTGGATGGTTTACGGGTTAGTTGGTTCTAGACACCAAAAAAAGCCTATGGTAGAGGAAAGTATAAAAAGAACATGTGCTAATATTTAGGGATAATATCAAAATATACTAAGGAATAAACTGAATTATACACGGCTTTCGCAAAAGGGTTTTTAGTTTTTTTTTTCTTTTTCACATCTTTCATTGTGGGACAAGTTTGAGGCCAGGATACAGAAAGTTTCTTAGCATCTAAGAAACATTTAAATATATATTTAAACTTTTGAGTATACATATAAACATTCAAATGTATATAATTACATAAATAAATGAATCCTACTGCAAACACTATAGTGTATAACATGAAATCATTCACCAACATTTTAAACAATTTAAACATGTAACTTTCTATAAATAATTATTAAGAAACAATAAATATAATATAAAAATTATATCACTTGCTTTCAAACAAAAGAAAACTGAGCACCCCTGGCCTATCACACAGGGCCCAAAAGAAACCTATGAGAAAGGGATGAGATAAACAGAAGACCAATTAACACAGCAAGTCAGATAACTCATGAAACGTCAATGGAGAGAGACACCAATGATATCCATCACAAGCCAAAGCAGAAATCCAGAGACACTTAAGATCTCAACAGTAAAGCTGACTTAAACTCACCCACTATGACTCAGGAAATTAAACAGAAGAGGGGGCATATAGAATGTAAGAGCCATGGTGGGGGAGAATATCCAGAGACATTGTCTCCCTCAGCAGCAATGCACAGATGGTGAAGAAAAGAAAAACTGGCTACCTCTGGTGCAGTTCATAACACCCAACCCTATGGACAGATCCAGTATTCACACCGAGGAGGGCCCCCAGTCATTTGGGTACAGAGAGGAGGGAAATGGGGACACCATCACAAGATTTGTTCATAATATGTATATACTTATTTGTAATAAAGATATTAGAAAAAGAAAGCTGAGAATTAGAGGATGTTTTCTTTTGCTTTATCTATCATATTGTTGCAAAGATAAATTTATATATTAATCACAATAAACTATCATTTTATACATTGTCCCCAGTAGTCTATTTCAACAAGTTTACTACTCAGATCTGTACTGTGTGGATTTGGTGGTGGAACACCCATTCCTACATCATATGACTTTTACTAATGAGATAAATAAGGGTTGAAAGATGAGACAGACTAGTTGATTGATAATTTGTAAAAAAATACACATCATCCTTCCTCATTTAAGATGCCATATGTTCTTGGTTAGAATTAAGTAATCCTCTACATTTTATTTTGATTGTCCTACCATTGACTGCATAACACAGACAGTCACCAAAGATATAAATTATAACATCAAAGGTGTATTTATCAAAATAGTGACAATAAAAACTAAGAAAGGTAAGTAATATTATGTCTAAAATAATGCACCATCACCAATGGGATGAAACAAAATTAGGATACTTATTATGTTTTCAATTTAGGTCCAAAAATATTGATCTAATAAGTTTAAAGACCAAAAACCTGCCTAAGAAAGTTCCACATGAAAAGCAAACATGCAATGACTTGGGAGCCACACGTGATGCCTGTAAGCCTGAGAGACATGGATGTTGGTTGGATGTGGTTGGCATAGTGATATAGTTGCTACAGAGGTCAGATTGCTTCTGAAGGTCTGTCCTCATTATTTTTCATGTCTGAGAAACCCTCATAAAGTAGGGGATGAGGGTTAGAGAAAAAGGCTTTTTACTGTAAGGGTATAGAATGTCTGTCATTCAAAAGTCTAGCAAAACCTAGCTGTATATCTTCCAAAGACAAAACTAAGGTTTATGAATACTAGAGTCAGAGAGAAGAGGTTGTGCAGGAGATTTTATCTTTTCTCTTTCAAATGACTCAAATTGGGCCATTGAAAAACAAGTTTTAACAATTTGGTTTTGACTGAAATAAGACTATATGACAAGGTTATCTTCTGTGCCTAACACAGAACCTTTCCTAGTAAATTATTCCAACCAAAAGTTACTGAAAGGAGACAACTTCTGGAAAAAATGTTGACAGGTGACACAGAAACACTCTCTGAGTTTGGCTGTTTTGTTCAAGTACCAAGGAAGTAATAGATTAAAAAATAACACTGGATAGGCTGCAAAGATTTCTCAGCAGTTAAGGAGCTTCCCTGAAAATTCTAACTATCTGGGTTCGATTCTCCAGTATGCTCCAGTATGCTCCTAAATCCAGATGCCCAAAGTGGTCCATTTATCTGGAGCTCACTTGCAGTGGGCATGGCCATTTTCTCTTTCTGTCTGTGTCTCTGTCTCCCTCTGCTTGCAAACAAACAAACAAACAAACAAACAAATAAATAAATAAATAAATTTTTATTTAAAAAACAACTGAAAAATAATACTGAAAAACTCTCCTCTGTCCTAAGGGATTTTGCCTATCATTTAGGTACTGATGTTACATACTGAGTTTTAAAGAAGCATGATTGATGTAGTTATTGATAACTAAATTTAGATAATTAGTCATAAAATAATAATTCTGATATGTGTACAAACTTCATTGGGCCAGAAGTGGTCACGCATGTGTAGTTACTATTGGAACACTGAGGGAAGAGGATCAAAAGTTCAAGGCCAGCCTTGAACACATAGTGAATTCCAGGCTAGCCTGCTCTACAAATCTTGATCCTGTCTCAAAAAAAAAAAAAACAGAAACAAAAACAAAAACCAAACAAACAAAAATCAGTTTTCTTCTAGGTACAACATGGCTGTTATAATAATAACCTGACAGCAACCATTATTCGCACACACGACTGAACCTGTCAGTATTTTATCATGGATGAGGGAAGGGTTCCTAATATCCCACCCCCCAAGTAGCTAATGGCAGCTAATAGTTACTTGTAGAGAAAAGTCATATTCTTCAGTGAAATATCCATAAACAAATTGCCCATTTCACACTAAAGAACCTCCCATCCATGGTCAGGGAAGCAACACTAATTTAACTAAATGGATTTAAAAAAAATGAAGTAAAATGTGGATTAAAGAAGAAAGAGAAGGGCATGTATGGAAGAAGAGGATGATGGGAAAGAGTAATCAGGATGAATGACATCAGAATATATTACATACATAGGAAAGTATAAAAAATCAAAACTAAGTTTAAATAATTAGAGACAAAGAAGAAGAAAAGAAAAAAGGGGGTATGAAATTGCTTTGGAAAAGTTAAGACTAATTTTCTTAGTACAATTGACCACTATGATTTCATTGAAGATGCCTAGGTTAATAAAATGTGCACCTGGAATAACATTAGCCCATCTCCATAATGTTAACTGTGTATGCCCTGCACACACACACACACACACACACACACACACACACACACACACACACTGTATATATATATATATATATATATATATATATATATATATATATATGCTGCTTCCAAGGTTTTAGTCCTTCAATGAACCTGAGTTTCCTCATAGGAGATCTCCGAGAGTCTTCTCTCAAACTATCACCAAGGACTGTTTAGAGAATCCTTTGTTTTGTTTGACCTCACCAGTGAAACCCACAGAGAACCCATAGAATCAGTGTGGGTATGCTTTCATTCATTGTGTCTGAGACTCCTCAACAACGCAATGCAGTGACAGATGAGCAAAGCCAAGCTTTATAGTTGACTTACTGTTCTTCTAACCTCATTTACCTCTCAGCCTTCCAAGTTCAGAAGATAACTGCAGGTGACAAAGACTTGAAAACTGCTTACTTGAAGAAACTGAGTAGAGGCAAAGTGATAAAGAATTTTAAGAAAATATAGGGCTGGAGAGAGATGGCTCAGCAGGTAAAGGCGTTTTTCTTGCAAAACCTGTCAACCCAGGTTCAATTCCCCAAGACCCACATAAAGCAAGATGCACAAAGTAGTTCATGCATCTGGAGTGCCTTTGCAGTGGCAGGACACTTTGGTGTGACCCATGCTCTCTCTCTCTCTCTCTCTCTCTCTCTCTCTCTCTCTCTCTCTCTCTCTCTCCTCTCTCTCTCTCTCTCACACACACACACACAGACACATACATACAAATAAATAATAGTCAAAATTTCACAAAAATAAAAGAATTTATAGAGGACAGGATGTAAAAGTGAGGAACCTAACTCTGTTGACGACTTGAGAGAAATTATGTCACCTGCTTACACAGCATGGCTGCATCAGTAGAGTAAGCAAAACCTGCAGCAGAGTAAGCAAAACCTGAGCGGCTGGCTGTGCACACAATTTCTTGATCTTCATGCTTGGCCATGTCCAGTGAACCCAACAACTTTTTGTTCTGATCCACTTGTAGAGTTTGAGCACTGACTGGAGTCAGATCCCTTGGGCAAGAGCAAATGTGAGGACAGTTGTCTCAGAGCGAGATAACACAAGTCTTAATGTGAGCTTTATGAAGACCACTAACAGAAAAGGTAACAGGAGTCAATGGCTACCGTCTCTCCCTCAAAATGAGGGTAAGCAGGATGTAATTTTACTGAACTGATATAAATAAAATGCATTTCATGCCATGCCCCAGCCTTTGGCATGTCTGAAAAATTAAACTGTGGGAGTCCATTGACCTAACCTGGTGATGAACAATTTGTGTCTTAAGGTTCCAGAGACCACGGAGGGATGGGAAAATTCAAGAGACTCTGACTATAAAACAATTCTGGCTGCTCAGGAACCATAAGAAAGCCTCTCATTTTTCTGTATTTCTGGTTTCATCACTATCCAGGACAGAATGACATTAAAGTGGAAAATATAAAAATACTATATATATAATATATATGTGGCATATGGTATATATATAAATATATATATAGTATGTAATACTATACTTTTATAAAGTATATATATATATATATATGTGTGTGTGTGTGTGTGTGTGTGTGTGTGTGTGTGTGTGTGTGTATACTCCTCCCTCAGTCATTGCCAACAAACTGCTAATACTCAGTGGCCATAAAGCTAGCAGATATGGACCCACATCCTCTGCCTCTGAAAGTTAATATTCGGGTTGGTGAATTTGCACAAAAGACCGGATAGATAGATAGATAGATAGATAGATAGATAGATAGATAGATAGATGATAGATAGAGACTTATCACACAAGCAGCCTAAGAAAGAACTTTAGAAGAGAAGCTTAGCAATAAAAGGTTCTCCACCCATTTGTTCATCTGTTAAATAATACTAATAATTTTATTAATTTTTCTATCATTGAGGAACACATTTACCTGACATTAATGGAAATCCTAAAGTAGGCTAAAATAAAGAAAGATTTATTTTTAATCCTTCCATGATAAGAATCAATGGAAGGTTCACACACAGCATCAGGATTGAGTCTTTTCTGTTGTGATTACCTTTTCTTCTCAGTGGGTTTTCCTTAATGCCACAGTGGCTTTCTCTTGCTCACTGTATAATCTTCCAGTTCAGGTAACACATTTGAACATAATGCAGGAAGCTTTATGTCATATAAAGGGGGAATATACTTCATCCCTGCAATAGTTCTGCTCAAGTAATAAAAGGGAAAATTGGTAGTGGGAGGGAATGAAGTAAAAAAATGGAGAAGAGAAATGAGGAGCTAAATGAAAGCAAGTAAAAGAATAATTTCTGGCAGGTGGGAAAACCCAAGCAATAGATTAGAGGGAGAATGACAATGATTTGGTTTTGGACAAAAAATAATAGCAGCTTGACAGGAGAGTCCATTATAGGATATTCAATTAGCTAAAATTATTTATATATTCCATTTCATAAGAGGGGCACATCTTGGGTCTAAATTTCCTGTTGAAAGATGCTGGCAGAGATGAAAATAAAGTAAAAGTGCCAACCATGAGCGTGAGCCACACCCGTTAGCTCAGGGTTACATTTACAGACACAATCAGGAACGGGACAGAAAGAAGTACCCAGAAACATCCATGAGATTTAATATTCAAAGTAGAGTTAACTCAAATACATTCTTATTCATCAGAAATACTGAATCCCCAGAGGCCATGAAGAAGGATGGAGTTGAGAACTGGTTGAGATCCTGACAATTTGCCACAATTGAAAGAGTTTAAGCCATTTATCTTATTCAAAAAGATATCACAAATCCTTCATGTTTAGGAGGAGCAAAGGACAGTATATTTAGCTATCTGGAGATTACTTGAAAGGTACATTTTCACATAGACAGATTCTAATATCCCACATAGGATTTCATCAGTAAAGCAGTGTTCTGCAGTGTTTTGTTTTAAATTGATTTTCAGACAATATATGTTTAGTCAAAATTCCATTTGAAATAAGTGAAATTATCCTCTACCTTGTATTTCATCATCTCTTATTGCAGACAGATCTTCCTGGCTCAGTTCATGCTTTATATTTCTAGAACCTGCTAGAAATTGGGCAGCAGAGGAATATATACTAAGAGCTTTATGAAATTGGTTCTATTCAACCATGTCTAATAAGTCACCAGAGTCTACTTTTGCCTTTCTCTCTTCTTTCAAGACGTGATGACTTCTCTTCCAGTCACTTCTTGTGATCTGTTAGAAATTGAGAGCCATAAAAGCATATATTCATTTTTGTGCAAAGGGCACGAATGGTTTCCTTAGTCATTGCTTTCCTGTTCTGGCTCCAGAAGACACACACAAGATTTGCTGGCTACCCTTGCAGTGTAGACCAACCCTTTTTTGTTTGTTTTCTTAGTTTGGAACATTATTGTAGGAACAATAATAACGTCATATTGTCATTGTGTTATATACTTGTGTTCCCTCTTTCTCAACCCCATTTCACTAAGGGTCCTCCTCAGTGAGGTTACCCTTATTCTTCATTGACCACTCAAAGTCTTACTGAAAGTAATAAAAAACCACTGAAATTGCTTTTCTGGAGAAGACAGAGAGACCTAACTGCCTCTATCACAGGGCAGCTTCTTCAGAATGGCTCTATGATAATCAGGTTGCTTTTGAAATGCAAACCTGCTAACAAATACCATTTTATATTGATTTATCCAACGGACCTTATAATTTTTTCTTTGCTCACATGAAAATTATTGGCAACATACCCCCCCCCAAATCACACAACTCTCCCTATTAGAATTTTGTATTTTATTTTGCTAATTCTATTATCTGCCCAAGATTTTCATTTAAGTGTTTTTATTATGTTTCTAGATGGATCTAGGCAATGAATGAAAATCTATAAAAACCATCAATGAAAAGGCTTTTTTTTTTAAATCTTTATTGTCAATAATTAGATACGTTGTATGAGCAAATCTTGTGGTTACCAAGTGGTAACCCCATGTCTTTTCTCCCTGTCTTCAACCCACTGGGGGGCCCCCTCTGCGGGGTGTACTGGATCAGACCATGGGGTAGAGGGCTACAAATTGTACAAGAGGTAGGTAGATTATTTTTCTTTGTGCATTGTTGCTGAGGGGAGCAATGACTCTGGATATTCTTCCCACCATGGATCTTACATTCTTTCCGCCCCCTCTTCCATTCAGTTCCCTGAGTCATGGTGGGGTTTTCAAGCCTGCTTTATTGTTGAGATCTTGAGTGTCTCTGGACTTCTGATTTGGGTTTTGTTGGTGTCGTAGTCAGCCACAAGCTACTGGGATGAATCTTCAAACCAGGCACAATTTGGAGGAGGAAAGTATTTATTGAAACTACAGATTGAGGGTAAGTTCTGTAACAGCTAAAGAGGCTGACCCTCTTCCAGAGGTCCAAGGAGAGAAAAAAAACTCATCACCAACACCACACACACAGAACAGGGAACAGCAAACAGGCAGGGGGGACCAAGGAGAGAATTTCTTCTCCTTTATATAGCCTGAGGGTGAGATCCTGCAACCCTATCCCAGACTTAATGGCTTCCTGAGTCTCTAGAATTTCTTTCCTGCATGGCCCACACAAGAAAGGATGTTTACTTCCAGCTTCTTTGAGCTTCTTTACATTCTGCCCCTTGCTGAGAAGCTGCCTTCCTGTAAACATCCTCAGAGACCCATGCAAGATAATTAAAAAGATCCAAGTTGGCAACAAAATCTAACCATCACAGTTGGGTATTGTAGGTGTCTGTCTCCATTGTTCTTTCATGGGTTATTTGACTTGCTGTGGAGACAACTAACAGGACTGTCCTGTACTTCCAACTCTTTTTTTTTTTCCATAATGAGTTACTTTGTTTAGTGGGCCAACAATGAGTTGTTATCCCCAATTCCCCGATGCTCCCCTCCCCATCCCCAGTCAGCTGGATATCCTCCTCCATGGGCCATCTAGATCAGTCTTTATGGTAGGGGACCATGGACAGTCAACTCTTTGAGGCAGGTTGTCTTGTTCACTGCTCCTTTCGCAAGCTTCGGGCAACTCTTCCTGTCTCCAACACCCTTATTGTTATAGGCACTCCAGATCTACATAAGCTTCTAGCTTTTATATGGCATCTGGGGACCTGAACCCAGGTAGTAAGCATTGCATCTCTCCACCACAGTAAACAGTTTAACTGTGTTTATCTCTCTCTATTGATTATCTACGTGCATGACAAAAATTAGCTGGATATTAGATTCATGTCACATGATCAACTAAACTGGGAAGATATTTATATAACCACTTACTAGGTGGAAGTTCACAAGAAACCACTACCCCCTGCATTCCAGTTCTAGAAAAATAAGAGTTATCCCAGCCCATACTGCCTAACATATCTCTGAAAACTAATTTGGAGGCTGCAATTCAAATAAATCAAATTTGAAGCTGCTTAGGAGGAGTTTCCTTCTTTTATGCTACAAGCAAACTGATCTTAATTTCTCTATCATTGTTGCATTAATTAGTTACTGCTTTTAAGAAGGAAGAACATGTTTATTTCATTTTCAACTTTATAAAAGAAAGCCTGGATGGGAGAAGACTTCTGTTACTGCATGCTAGTTCTAGGAAACAGGTATAAGGTTGTGTTTGTGCTTATATACAATTAAGGTGAGGGATGAATATTGAAGATCAATATTCTTTGCCTCTTATTACTCAATAAATGGGTGCAAGATACTGAGGAGTTATTTCCTGATGGAAGAAAGAAGGGTAGACATCACCAATTAACCAATCAATCCATTTTGACCAGCTACAGCATGATTGATTGATCCACTGGGTTCCTTAGCTGAAAAAAAATAGTACTCAGAATCACAAGCAGGAGTGTGTGTATGTATGGAGAGGTACATGACGTAATACAGGAAGAAAATAATAGCTGCTGGACTAAATTGCATCATATGATTGATAAGGATAAGGACATCGATTGATTGTTGGCAGACTTATCATGACATTTAACCTCCAGTAGCCACACTTCTCTTTCTAAATACCCACTGTCATGGTTGGATCCAGGTGTCCCCCACAAGCAAATGAATGTGTTCTGAATGATCAATGCTCAGCTGATTGCAATTTGGGTTTGACAACCTCTCTGGAGCTGTGCATTCGGAGGTGGGTTTATGGAGTTATAAACCAGCTTCCCCTTGCCAGTGTTTGGAACACCTTCCTGCCATTGTTTGCAGTGCTATGACAGAGGTGATGTCCACCCTCTGCTCATGCCATCGTTATCCCTGCCATGATGAAATCTCCCCTTGATTCCTTAAGCCTAATAAACCCATTCCTCCACAAACCACTTTTGCTCAGGTTTTTTTCTGAGCAACAACTAGAAAGCTGACTACAATACCCACTCACCCCCCCCCAAAAAAAATATCAAACTAAAGGAACAGAAAATAGGAACAGGAGCAAACAGCATAAGCTGTTTCATAAAATAATGAATGTCTTCATGCTTATTTATCTAATCTGCAGTCTGCTGCATGTCTAAATTTTATGCTTCCCAATATGTATTTTATATTACTTATTACTAATAAAATAATCATGATTTGTGAGGTACCTGCTCTGGGTTGGACATTGCATTCAGTATTTTATAGGCCTTATCTTACTTACTTACTTTTGATCTTTATGAGGTGTTTTATCTTATTATAGTCAAGAAAAGAGAGCATAGGGAGATAAAATATCATGTCCAAGTTCAGCTGGTAGATGAGTGGAAGTTGCAGACTCTGAACTTCAGGCCTGTTTGGATCTAACCACGTGCAGCTTTAAATCACTTTAAGACAATGCAAACCCCTTTCTACACTTGTGGAGGACCTTGTGGGGGCGTCCACCAATCTATGCAGCAGTGCGAAACAAAGTGTATTGGTTCTTTTCTTCATTATTTTCTTGCTGATAACCTGAAGTCAAAAAAGTAAAATTTTATATTCTAGTGAAATATTTTAGATCTAAGGAATTCACCCAGAAAAGAACTGAACCAAAAAGTTGATCAAAGTGAAGAGAGTAGATAAGACTGTGTTAGCTATCTTCCAAATACAGAAAATTTCCTAGAAATATCTATTACTTATTTATCGTCTGTCTGTCTATCTATCCATCTATCTATGTTCTATCTCCTCATCTGTCTGTTCATCATAAGAATAAATTCAGTGCAATCATAAGAATTAAAGGGTCCATAGGGTGCCTGGTGTAAATGAGTGACTCCATAAATGGATGCAAATATATTCCATTGAGAACAAATAACAGTGGAAAGTGGCCTTTGTGTTTGAACTGAAGAGGAAATGACCTTTGGGGGTTAGATTCAACTCTGATCTGTTTTTCAGAAAGACAGTCCAAAAGGAACCTATTTTTACCCTTTGAAAAATCAAAGTAATGAGTACTTTTAAAAGAGGACATTTCTAGCTTTCAATACATAAAAAAGGAAAACATCTTCATTATATTTAGGACCTAAAAGTCAGAATGCAGACTATTTCTTCTGGAATTAATCTTGTGTGATTCAGACCTTTAGAAATGTTAAAGAGAGAAACCAAACAGCAGCCTTCAATTCTCTCTCTCTCTCTCTCTCTCTCTCTCTCTCTCTCTCTCTCTCTCTCTCTCTCTCTCTCTCTCTCTCTCTCTTCCTCCTACTCTACTCTTCTGTCTTTACATTCTCTTCTTTGGAAGAGTAATCATTTTGGCTCTGCTTGCATTCTCCTTGGTTGGTCTGGGTATGTCTTATTGGTTCATCCTCGCGTTTTTAACTGTAGCTCATTCTTCTTGAAGTCTTGGTGATTGCGTAAGAACTCCTCTGATCTCTCTTAGCCCTTTTCTATTGTCTGATTTGTTTTGGACTGAAGACATTCCATTTTTATTTTACCTTAAAATCTCTGAGCTGGTGTGAACTTGTTCAGTTGCTTGCAGCTACAATGGAAAGCCCATTTCTGTAAAAGGTGTGTGTGTGTGTGTGTGTGTGTGTGTGTGTGTGTGTGTGTGTGTGCACATGTACACATTCTCTCCATTATTTAAACGGTGGAAATTGACTACTATCAGTAGAATCACAGAGTGTGTACTGGCCTTAAATCAATGGAAAAAGAAACAGATTGAACTTTTTCTTGAGGTCATAGTTAAAATATTAATAATGGTTTTCTTTCGATGTCTGTGGAGTAAATATCATTAATGTCCCAATCATAAAAATCACCCTATCCATTTGCATTATCAAATGTGTCCAGCCTTTAGCCTGTTAGGTAACCAGGCTCTATTATTTAACTATGCACTATGTTTTCTAAAGTGAGGTAGTATTCTCATTTAATCCCCTGGGAGCAAGTAGAAATTTCTGCTCCGTGTCTTTCCTTACCCTTTCCCTTCAAATTGACCATATTCTGTCTCATCCACTATACTCATGGGCAATGTCTTTTTGGTTGTACTCCCTCCTCAAACCTTCACCCATGCAGGCATCTTTAGTTATTTGTCCTGTGATAACCACACATAGGTCAATATTCTCATTACTATATCCTTAGCTGGCAAGCGACTTTTACACACAATAGCAAAAAGATAGAATTTCTACCTAAAAGGACATAATAGGAAATAACTCATGGAGTTGAATCCCATTGTCATTAAAGTCTCTTTTGGTAACTAACTCTTTTCTTGGGCAAATTATGTTTATATTTTATGATCATTCTCACTTATGAAAGTTTTTTATTATAATTTAGCTATGTATGAATTGCCCTCCACCCAAAGCAGCATAACCCAAGAGCCCATGGGTTAAAGGCTCAGATTCCAAACTCAGGGAGCTACGGAGAAGTCAGTGCACCACAAGAGTACTAACCCCACCAGAGGACACGTGTTGATGAGCTCATTGATAGGTTATTGGAAGGTGGATCCTTGTTGAAGGATGATCACATGGGGTGTGTCTTTGAAAGGTATACCTTCTCTTTGTTCCCTGCCTCAGTCTCTGGTTCTGGGCCTCCATGAACTGAGTGACTTTCCTCCACTATGCTCAGCTGCCAAGGCATTTCTTCCTAATGACAGTCCGACAAGCAATGGAGCTAGCTGACAACAGGCTAAACCCTCTGAAACTCTAAACCAAGATGAATGACTCCTTGATATTGTGGTATTTTCCCTCAGGGATTAAAAATTTTACCGCATGATTTTAAGAATGGAAATCACATGTGAAATGGCATTCCCATGGTTGATCAAGAAATGAAAGTGGTTGATATGAATAGTCCCAAATTAGTGGACCCCCCTCTCCTGGTATGTGTGACATTATCCCAAGAAGAATACCCATTGTGCTCATAGGGTTGCTACCATTGGCTAAGAGAGAAAGAAAGAGTAAAAGAGAGAATGAAGCCTAATTCTCTGAAGTTTTCCTTCCTCTCGTTTCTGACTATATTTCACATAGGTAGAGTTGACCGTTCACATTTTCCTCCTAAAATGAACACCAGTGAATGATAGGAGCCACTCTATCATTCCTGCTCCAGAAATGCCCTCTCACTGTCATAGAGCCTTCCACATCATACCCTTCAGAGGGGTGTGTTTCTCAACTGCAACCTACAGAAGAATTCCCAAGAGGAATAATGGCATGCATCGATTTAAGAGAACCCATGTTCAAGTCCACAGCTTCCTTCTGTGCCTTTAAAAATCGGTCTGCTTCAGACAGTACTTCTAATGTATCTCTTTTCCTGTGTCTGTTTTTATAGGAATAGCCTGATGCTCTCCCCAAGATTAAAACCACCTGATAGCTATAAAAATAGAAATTGCATGATTTATTTAATAAGTATTATAATTGTTGGACATTATTTTCACTTGTTTAAACATTCCAGGTAGACAATCATAGTTGATTACTTCCTATGTTGCTCTGCACATTCTCTCTGTTAGCTGTGCTTAGGCTCAGCCACGTTCTTTATTCGGTTGAGTTGGCTGAAACAGGAGTTCAGCTGGAAGAGTTAAAGGCTCAGCTCAGCTTCTCTGTGTCCTGTCTGTTTCTCCCTGTATTTACCTCTCATGTAGTCATCCAGTCTGGGATTCCATACTTGGTGACAAGAATGTTTGACAATGTCAATAACAACACTTTTAATGCCATTTGCTATTTATCCTAGAAGGTGAATATACTAAATGTACCTTTGATCAACAGGGAAGTGTTTACCCTGCCCTTATGGAAGAATGGTAAAATCGACCCCATGTTCCAATGTAAAACAGTACAAAATCTCACTGTGAAGATATACAGAACAGGAAGGAAAGAACATCTTTCATACCGTCTACCACATTCTTGAAAGTTAATTAATGAATTACAAAAATGTGCTACCTTTATATGAAGAATTATTATTTATGAATGAATTTGCTACACATTTTCTTTAATCAATTATCAACAGCAGTAATTTCTATAATGATATTTCCCACTTAGAAATTATATAAACTTTGGAGGAAACATTTCAACCTTTTGTTGTTATTAATTATTATTGTTATTATCTTGAAGTAATAAAGGTGAATCAGCAAACATTAATCAAGAGTAGCAATCGGACAATCTCTGTTACAATATACAATCCTAGGTGAAGCATATTGAAATTTAATCTTGAAAAGATATAGGATAGATACAAAACTTCCATTTGCCAAAAAAACCTCATTTGCATACTGAATTAAAAACAGTGAGCACTAAATCACCTTTGTATTTATCTTTAATTTGAAATATTTTGAGGACAATGCAATAGCGCTATTTTGAATGATCATTTACTATTTGCCAGAACTCATATTCCTTTAATTATTCGCATTACAATAAAACTTTCAGAAACCAACTTAAAATTTGCCAAAGGCTTCATAACCATACTGGCATGCAGATTCCTTTGCCAGAAGATATTTTCAGTTATTATGAGTCGACTAATTGCCTTCCAAGTTGCCCTAAAACTCGCAAGTGACACATTTTTAACATTCAGGGAGTTTGGTTTCCTTCTGGAGCTATTTAGCATATTTACTCATTTGCACAATATAATTTAATCATTAAACAATAATCATGTTTCTTCCCCTAATTCTTGTCTTCCTGATTCTTGAAATTCTTAATCTTTTTGTGTCATGAGCTCCATTAACAGTCTGGCAAAGGCTTTGATTCTTTTCCAACAGTGATTTAAGTGATAAAATAAAATATTTAAGATTATATAAGAAAGCAATTATATTACAACACAGTTACAATAAATTATAAAAGCCAGATTTGTGATGTAGTCCTGTCTGATTGTCACACATATAACATGTATAACAGCAGATCTAATAACTACTATAATTTGGAATGATATTTCAAGGTAGCGCTGAAAACGGAAATGTGAAAATGTCTGTGGTGTCTATTGTTGACACTCCAGGTATAGCAAATAATGTCAAATGTAGCTTCCATTTATAACTACTGAAAATGATAAATCACAGTTAGAGGTTAGCGAAGAGAAAGGTACAGTCTCCTCTCCATCAAAATTCATAACTCTCTGTAATACACACATGAATTTCTTGGGAGGATTAATGCACCCTGACCTTACCTACTCAGTTAAATTGGGATCTCCAGAAATCTTTCATGAATGTTCCTGAGAGCTGGGTTACCAGTTGCTAGGTGGGAACTTAAAGAAACAGGCAGCCACCAAAGTTCAGAAGACGGTTTAGGTTTGTCCAGAAGGTCATGCATGTATCTGTCTAGTATCAAAGGCTTTGCTTGTAAATATGCTTTGAGGTTTGGACTAAGATTTGCATCTCATTGATGCTCACAGTGGCGATTGATAGAATTATGAGCAATGTTGAAATTAACAGGAATAAAAACTAATGTTAGTTGAGTCTATCTTGCTTGTTAGACCTTCTTCTAAACACTATATATGTGTTATATATTTTGTGGAGATTTTAGCACATCTTCTAACTATATCTCAGGAAGATTAAGTTCTATTTGTGACCCAGCATTAGAACTGAAGTAAGGATGGTCTGTAAAAGGCCCGTATTATAGAAATAAAATCTTAGAGCTGCCTCATACTGCAATGTATTCTTGTGCTTCATGCTATGCAGTACTATTTACCTATTATCCATTCTCTTAAAAGGTATTAATCATCAGCTGGGTATGGTGTGGCACACCTTTAATCCCAACACTCGGGAGGCAGAGGTAGGAGGATCACTGTGAGTTCAAGGCTAGGCTGAGACCCCCATAGTGAATCCAGGTGGGCTTCGGCTAGAGTGGGACCCTACCTTAAAAAAGAAAAAGGAAAAAAAAAGTATTCAGGGAGTTTTGTTTCCTTCTGGAGCTACTTAGCATATTTACTCATCAGCACAATATATACAATTTAATCATTAAACAATAATCCTGGTCTTCATGAGTGATAGATTCTTACTGGGCAATCAATGGCTGCATCTACTCCTATCACTATGTTGCCTAGGTGATTGTTTATAACTGGCTTTGTGTTGTTGAAATGCTTGTCATTCATTTTAGCTGGAAACGCCAAGAGAAGAGGTTGTATCTGAAGCTCATTTTCTGTGTCTGGAATATGCATCAGGGAATGCTTGACCTTACATGGGAGCAAAGACTGCTCATCTTTAAGTACTCTTAGCCCAGTCAGTCCATATTTTCATAATTTATATATTTTATAGTATGTGCTTTCTGGATGAAGAATTCCAGAGCATATCCAAGAAGGACTTGCAAACTACGATACACTACTGTCAGCAAAATAAGAGGCACCATGATCCTCCTCCCCAAATCATACATCATGTTCTCATTCATTAATTCAACTGCATGTTGAGCGTGTATTTTCCGTAACTTTCTGAACCGAATATAACACACACATGAGAAAATGTCATTGCTGGAAATGACTTCCCCCAGACGGTTTACATGTGAACAATGTTCCTCTGTGTGAAAGCTAAATTTTATTACATAAGGACACAAACCACGATGCAGATGTCAGATAAAGGGTAGCCCCTGCAGACTTTGACACTAAAACCACATTAGATAATCCGTCTTTCCAGCCCTTATTTCAAAATTATTCTCAAAGGTTCCAAGGCATTTGTATGGCTTCATCCACATGTATTTGCTCTCTGCCCTCACCCTACCTCTCTTTCAATCTCCCAGGAAGAAACGGGAAGGAGAAGTGCTTAATGACCCTTCCTTAAATATAAATAGCAAATACCACTTGCTCCTTCTGTTCAAAAAATTAAAATTGATTTTCTCTTCCTGGATGAGAAATGGTCTGCTTTGGGTGAGCACACAGTTGCTCTGATCACAGATGCCACTGCGAAATTTGCTCTGCGGAAAACAAAACACGGCTTTGGCTGAAATATTTTTCCAAGCATTGAACAAAGTTCAAGCCACAAAAGGAATCAGCCTCCTATCAAACAGAAATTGCACTGTGAGTCAGACCTCCACTGGGTGGAGGAAAGTTGTCCCGAAACCCTTTCGCTTCTGACATTGGACATGGGAATAGCTTCAGGCAGACGGAATTTAGCGTGTGCTGCCTGAGTATCTGCAGGACTTTCCTGCAGGACTTCCTTTGCTCTGCAAGCTTTAGGGAGGGGGTGAACTTGAGCATTTTTGTCTTTGGAGTATGGTTGTCAGGGAAACATCATCCTGGGTCAAGTCTCATCTTGGTTGACAGATCATGTTTGGAGGAAACTCCTTTCCAAGTGAAATAAGAGAGTTCCTATCTCATTCCAAGAGGAATGATAGGCCAAGTGGACTCTGGGATTGGGGTTTTCTCTTATTATATAACCTCCTGTCTGTCCTTTTAGCCGACAACATTCCATGACTCCTAAGTCCATGTGGAGGTTCAACATGCAGTGTCTTTAACATTTGGGCAATTTCTAAAGGCTTGGCTGATCCTCTCCCACTTTTCTCTTTGTGTCATTCACTTTCACTGCTTTAGTTACATAGCAAATGGCAAATGAAGGGGTGGGGGAATGACATTGTCACTGGACGCATCAACCCCACCGAGTGCTGTGCACTGTGCCTTAAGTTCCGGGAAGGATTTAATCACTCAGTGCAATACATTTTAATTGTTCCCTGAACAAAGCCATCCCAACCAAACCCTTTGTCTGGGTGTGTGCCGTTCTGTTCCTGAAGTGTGAATTCCTGGCAAACAGTGCGCCCACCTGGCACCAAGGAAAAATTACATAAGGATGATCACACTGGCCATGAAATGCTGAATGACACTCAAACAAACTCTCTGCAGTGCCTGGTTGTGGAGGTCAAACGATGTCTCCATCTACAAGGCCAGGAAGCAAATGACATTGGAAGATTCCTCAGCATCCCACTTTCCCACCATCTTATTCGGTTCCTAATTTGCTTTAAATATCAGGTGTGGTTTAAGAGACCAGTGCAGTCAATTGAGTCCTTTACAGATGAGAAAATCGATCCTCGGAGAGGTTCAAATTTAAAAGCCTAGAAGGCAGGCAGAAGAGACCTGGCAAGGAAAAAGTAGAGCCACACAATTTAAAGGTAGCCTGGATCCCAGGGTTGAGGAGGGGAGACGTCCACTTACTCTCCAGAAGGGTGCCACAACCAAGAACATTTTGGGGGGCAAGTGCCTCCTGAAAATCACCTTAACAATGTGGAAAGCTCAAAGGGGAAATCTCAAACAACCGCTCTAGATAATTGGAAAGGAAAATCTTACTTTAACATGCTAATATGATAGCATCATCTTCGCAAAATTTTTTAATGAAAATCTGTAGAATGTTTCAAACCCAGGCAATCCCTTATAACATTAATAATTCTAACATGAGGGTTAAAGCCTTTCAAACAGATTTCTCTTGAAATATAGTTCCACTGAGATCCACCTGTCTCCTATTTGTTTCTGTATATTAGAGGTAGATTGGTTTTCCCAACTTTTTGCAAGCATTTTCTTGTACTTGATAAGAATGTTTGCTCTGATTGTCTTTTTTTTCTCTACAAGTAAACAAGTCTACACATGTATGCAAATGAGATGGAACCATTTTTATCAAACATAAGATGTTTTACAAGTTTGTACCAGCCTTAAATGTTCTAAATTTTTTAAGACAAGACTTTTTAAAAAAATAATTTTATTTATTTATCTGCAAGCAGAGAGAAATAGAAAGAAGATAGAGAGAGAGAGAGAGAGAGAGAGAGAGAGAGAGAGAGAGAGAGAGAGAGAGATTGGGTATGCCAGGGCCTCCAGCCACTGCAAAGGAACTCCAGGTACATGTGCCGCTGTGCATCTGGCTGTATGTGGGTAAAGGAAAATTGAATCTGGATTCTTAAGTTTTTCAGGCCAGCGCCTTAACAGCTGAGCCATCTCTCTAGCCCCAATTTTTAAATGTTTATTGATTTATTTGCAAGCAGAGAAAGAGAGAGATAGAGAGAAGAGATTCATGGAGAGAGAGAATGGGTGTGCCAGGGCCTCCAGCCACTGTGAATGAACTCCAAGACCATGCGCCACTTTGTGCATCTGGATTTACCTGGGTACTGGTGACTCAAATCTGGGTCATTAGGCTTTATAGGCAAGCCACTGAGCCATCTCTTCAGACCCACCTATAATTTTTTTTCTAAAATTCCTATTCTACTAAACCGCTTCAACTACTTCTTTTCTGTCACCAATGGCTTTGTTTTTATGTAACTCTTTCATAAATAGCCTTCTTGACTCAGCTATCCTTTTCAAAATAAAGAGAACAAAGGCCTAGGATCTTTAACAAACTACTAGGGGCAGATTATAGTGCCTGATGGAGATTTCCCTACTGTAAGTCCCCACCCATATATCATGGCTAACTATTCTAAACCAAACAACCCCTGTAGTTATTTTCAGCTCTAAAGCAATGAAACAGCCTTGCTTTCACACCAAATTACAGTTAAGATGATTTAGGAATAAGTCCTATATACCTATATATCTGGGAGTTCTCTCTCTCTGTCTCTCTGTCCCTCTCTCTCTCTCTCTGTCTGTCTCTCGACAATGCAAAATCATGTAATTCTTTCCTAAGGCTCCCCATGAAAGATAAAACATGGGTAAATTGTGCATAGGAAAATACAAGAGAGAAGCCAGGGGCAGATATTTGATCTTTTATAGAGTAGAGCTCGTCAAATCTACTAAGAAGTACAGTTGGGATGTAGGCGGCTCTATGTGTTTATAATGTTTCCGAGTTCCTTCCCTAGGCTGTTTCATTTTTAATTTAGATGTCCTCCCATCTCCTCAAAATATAGTCTCATCCAAAGATCAAAGTTATTAGTCATTATTGACTCTTTTCTAATTTGATTAACACATACAAGATAATGCCATAAGGATTCACTGGTTAAGACACTCGGTGAATTTTAACTTTATAGCAGGTTTTCATTCTTATGAAATAATTGTTATTATTTCATTATATGAGTTAGATTCTTTTCTTCTGCTCTGCTAGTATAGTCTTACAAGCCCTGAACTCCTCCCAGAATACTATAGGTTCATATCCACTGGGGTCACCCAAGGAACTCTCTGGACATGAATTCAGATGGAATGCTAAAAATGCTGGCGAAATGCCAGGCTGTATTCATCATACATTGGTACTTGGGTTCTTTTTTTGGTTGCTCTTCAAGAACACCAACACCAGATTCTGGCAAGAGAGGGGCCACCACAGTCATACCATGGAGGATCCAAATGGAACTCCGCAGAGAAAGACGAGATGAACAAGGGGCCCACAGCCACAGCCCTTAAATCAACACAGGATTAGCCAGTGGAACAGAAACCAACAATTTTCAACACAAAGACCCCTATACTCACAACCTTATAGCAAACTTATTACTCATCCACCACGACTCAGGGAACTTTGCGAAAGAGGGGGCAGAAAGATTGTGAGAGCCGTGGTGGGGGAGACTATCCAGAGGTACGACCAGGAGAACCTGGCTGAATACTAGGCTATCCATGGTCCCCTGTCAAAAGGACTGATCCAGACTACCCATGGAGGAGATTATCCAGCGGAGTGGGGAGGGGAATCGGGGATAACAACTCATTGTTTGTCCACTGAATGTTGTAACTCATTATGGACAATAAAAAAAAAAAAAAGAACACCAACACCAACAAAACAAATAAATAGAAAAGGCGGGAAAGTGTCTCTTAATACGTCCAACTTTTTTCAAGAATAAGTAGTTTTGCTTTTGACTGTAGTTTGAAAATGTGTCATTTTGTGAAATTGATCCAATGCTAGGATAAAGAATATGTTCTGAAAATCTCTTTTAGAAAGATTGATAATATTAACCTCAGGCTATTTTAAGTCCCCGTCGATCTTTATGAAAACAGCCAAGAGATCCATTTGTTTTCCAAACAGTAGAAAAATCTCTGTTACCTTTTGTCAACCATGATTAGACAGATGACTTTAAGTCAAAGTGATTCGGTTGTGAACTGCCCTGGTCCCACCGGCCTCTGGAACACAGACACAAACAGCAGCACTTTGCACCTGAGCTGCCCAGTGCAGCCACAGGCTGAGTCTTACTCCATTTGTTCTGAGACTAACACCATTATAGACCATCACAAGCCCAGGATTAATAGGGACCAGCACTGTGGATGTATAACACCGCATGGCCAGCATGGCTGGTCAGACTCTGAACATTCTGTCAAACCATGCTGTCTGGGTTTTTATTGGTGTTTCCTTCTATGCAGCCAATTAATTGATTTTCTTCTTTATTCTCCTAAAGGTGCCAGAGATCTGTCGAAGCCATTGATGTAATTTGACATTCCCTGCTTACCAAATAAGAATTTAGAATTTATTATTGTCCTAACTTAGTAGGTCAGTGCTCAGGATCAATTAGTTAATATAATCTACTTTGTTAAGAGGTCAAAGGAGAAGTATATTTATTTTGGAAGTCCTGGAAGATACCAAAAAGGCAAGAAGAGGAAATACTTCCCTTACATATGTGAACAAAGAATGTACCCTATGTGGATATATATGAATATATGATACTCATACACATATATTGAATACTCCTGTCTCTACTTTTGATTAGTTTGATGGTATGTGCACCCCCTCCAGAAGTAATAAAGGGGTATGAAATTTGAGAGAACATTCCAATCCTTGACTAGAATATTGACTATTCAATATCAATCTTTTTAGTTGATGTTTTCTATGTTTATTTGTTTACTATGGTTTCTTTCATAGCAATATAAAAGACTGACAACTTTTTGTAAGAATGTAACCTTTCAGTAACAAAATGTTTTTTTTTTACAATTTAAAAGGAGAGAGAGCTGAGCATCAGCATGCAATTCTCTCTGTTGCTGAGGACAGATGATACCATCAGCCACTTCAAGTTCCTGCCTCCATGACACCCTTGAACCTTAAGCCCAAACAAATCCTTTCTTCATTAGAAAAAAAAAGAGTATGATCTCTTTGTAGGATTACTTTTTTTTTTCCATTTAAGACTCACTCATGTTTTGAAATGCCTCAGAGACTAAGGAAATGAATACATTTTCCAGGAACCCTTTACTGAGATGTCTGGATGCCATGAGTGAGAGCTTCTATTTCATAGATTTTCTCAAGTGTGGACAGGTAACAAAATTTTTGCTAATAAAATGTGATTTGAATGTAATCCGAGTTAAAAGCTCGGATGTAAACTCCAAAGAGTATAGATACCCTCTTTTTCTTTTTCTTTTTTTAGTTTTGTTTTTCCTAGAGCATTATCAACTGTCTTGTAAACTTACAAATGGGAACATTGATAAAATATGCACATAAGGAGCCTGGATCCTGGTAGCTCTGATGTGTAGTAGAACTTCTGTGTCCTCTACTAGATCCTGGTAGCTCTGATGTGTAGTAGAACTTCTGTGTCCTCTACTAGATGGGCCTGAATGCAATTTATATCTGATCCAGGTGATACTTATGACAGGGATGGAAAGCAAGCTGCTAATCTGAGCTCCCTACCTGACACTGAGGACAGACAGGAAAATCTATGACCCTCCAGCTCCCTCAACTTCTGGGCCCATGCAATCCAGGGTGCCTTCTATTTTTCTTCCAGACACTTTTCTTACCAACAAGCCCCAAACCGATTTTGGCATAGCTGCAGAACAGCCATCTTTTCTTATCATTTAAAGGCTGTGTACTTACATCCAGGAACAGCGTGATTAAGGATCATGGCTCCAGATTGGATTGCAAGAGGAGGTCACCTTTTCCAAGGCATTTATTCATGAAATGCAAATTTATAAAGATACAAATTCACTTTCAGTTTTTTTTTTCCCTAGAAATGCTGACCTTCATTCTTTACTGAGCTCCAGTTTTTCCTGAATGTTGCTGTCTCTCCGTGTGCCTGCTTCCCACTGGTCCCTGTGACCTTAAAACAGTCTTTACTGTCCTGGAACTGTTGGCTACTCAGCAGATCCCGACACTGCCTTGTCCTAGATGCTCCAGTGACGCCCCATCTGCACATTCAGCTACTGTGGACTCACTTTCTATTTTTTTTTCCTTTTTCCTCTTTTTATCTTTGGCTGAATGTAAAAAGTTTCTCCATAAAGTCTTCAAAAACAACTAATTCTTTTCATCTCTCCTTAGCTGCTTTGGTGGTTTGTATGTGAAATGTTCCCCACAGCCTGATGTGTTTAGGACTGAGACTCATTGTTAATCTGCAACTGGTGGAGCCTTGCTGGAGGAGGTGTGGCATTGAGTTTGGGACTTGGAATCTTATCATCCAGCCCCATTTACCAGTGCCAGAGAGATCAATATATTTTGTAAATATCTTATTTACTTATTTATCTACTTATTTATTATATACTTGCGAGAGATTGAGAGAGAGAAAGAGGCAGGTAGAGAGAGAAAATAGGCACAGCAGGGCCTCTAGACACTGCAAAGGAACTCCAGACACATGCACCACCTTGTGCATTTGGCCTTAAGTGGATACTGGGGAATCAGACTCGGGTCCTTCTGTTTTGCATGCAAAGGCTTTAACTGCTAAGCCATCTCTCCAGCCCAAGAGAGCTCAATCTTAACTGCTGTTCATGGCTGATATGTGAAGATGTGAGTCTGCTTTCTTTACTCGCTATACTTTCCCAGGGAGGATGAAACTTCTCCTCAAAACTGGAAGCCAAAATAAACTCTTTCCTTCCATAAACTGCTTCTGGTTGGGTATTTTGTCACATCAATGAAAAGATAACAGTTAACAACTGCTAAATGAACACTGCGTTCAATGCATTCAAAAGTGTGCAGGTAAACCAGGGTATCCTCACAGTGGCTCCTGAAATCAGCCCTTTGTGACAGTCACTGCTGATATCCACAGCATATACCTCGGTGTCCAGCTGAGACATCTTCAGCTTTGGTCTCACAACTGGATCCCATCAACAAAACCCTCCGACAAAGATAACTGCTACCATTGCTGATGAAAGCCATAGAAGCAGGGGAATGCTTTTGACATAATTCTTTTGCTTTCTATATTTTTTGTGTGGAAAGAATGCATAAGGATAATATATGAGATGACACTCACTGGGCATGTACAAAACAGAGCAAGAAAAACTCACATTGCACAAAGTGAGGTACTGATTTCTTTTCTACCTCACTGACAATATGCTTTGTGTATTTACAGTGTCTGGGAAGGAGAAGGCATGTTGCAAACCTGTGTCTCCTCAACCTGCAACTCTGCAAGGCCAACAGAAAGACAGGAGTATCTATCTGTCTGCCTACCTACCTGTGCATCACCTATCTATCTAAATATTGCTTATCTATCTGTCATTTATCTATTTCCTTCCTTCCTCTCCTTCCTCCTCTTTTCCTTCCTTCTTTCTTTCTTTCTTTCCTTTTCCTTCCTTCCTTTCTTTCTTTCTTCCTTCTTTTCTTTTTCTCTTTCTTCTCTTTCTTCTTTCTTTCTTCCTTTCTTTTTTCTTTCTCCTTTCCTTTCTTTCTTTGTTTCTTTCCTCCTTTCTTTCTTTCTCCTTTCCTTTCTTTCTTTGTTTCTTTCCTCCTTTCTTTCCTTTCTCTCTCCATTAAAGGTAAGGCACTGAGGCACTATCTAAAAGACATCCTTGATTTCTTTGAAGAAATTCCTGACTTGGGCCAGACTTTTTTCCCTCCTATGTTGAAAGGCTCATCCATTTCAGTTTCTATCCTCACAGTCTTCTGCTACAGACAGATGGTACCCATGGTTGTGTGGAGTGGATGCTGCAGAGGGCCAGCATGAGGCCCTCACATTTTAGGAAATAACTGTGTCATGGTTTGATACAGGTGTCCCCCACAAACAATTGAATGTGTTCTGATAGATCGATCCTCAGCTGATGGCA